>JBBPCS010009306.1:0-31092 GCA_037974645.1 Hollardia meadi | reverse complement strand
GAGGTTTCCCAAACACACTGACAACACAAGGGTGTAACCAGCATTCTTTGGAGGGGTTGTGTCCATTGTGAGAAAATACCAATCTATCCCCTCCCCAATGTACAGTAGAAAATAAGTTGAATATGTCCTCTTTTTATGAACCATGTCAACTGATATGTCTTTTTTCATTTCCTTATTATTTTCATTTTATTTATGTCAGAGATTTTTTAAATCATTTTTCTTGGCTTTAGGAAAGTTTTACAAATATAAAACCCTCCATGGATCAGAACCCAGAAATCTGTCTGATTTTGCCCTTGCAATGACACCAACTTTTTCCCTTCTGCAGCCTGTTTTTTACAATATTAGATTAATAAAACTAACATATAATCTAATAAGACACACAAAAAGTGCCATATGTGTTGCCACTGTGGGTTTGATACTGATATGTTAAGGATGTAATCGAAAGTAAGGTATGAGCAATAGGATGATCTTTGAGACACCAATCACTGTGAATTCTATAATACTTGATATTCTCCTTATAAAAGAAAATCATCATTGAGGCAGAGGGGTGTTTAATGAGACACTATCACAAAAACATTTACTTCATACATCTACAGAGAATTGAGTGATTTTCCCAGTCTTTACTCATGACAGCTTGGAAGTGCCTCATGATGCAGCTCCTTTAATGGCCACCAGATGTAGGCTCCCAAAGTGGCTTCAACCTAAGGCAAAATTGGATCCTACTTGCTTTGTCTGTCAAAGCACTTTGTAAACTCTGTTTTTAAAGGTACTATATAAATAAAGTTTATTATTATTATATTATTATTAAAGGCAAATGTGTATGAATGGGCGACAACAACCAAGCTGGACATGGAAATAAACTTCAAATTATGCACATGTTATGCAGGCCTTAAATTTTGAGGCTTGTTTCAAATAGTTCATACAGTAGCATATTTGTAATAAGATACAAGAACATAAGCTTCCATTGGTAATTTTCTGGCAAAAATCTAGTATAAAATGTATTTTTGCAAACATACAATCTAAAATGACTAGCTTTTAACCTTATACTTTTTTACTCAAAAAGTCATTCAAATGAATATAACTGATTTGGATTCACTCTTGTACAAAAAGCCACCGGGTTGAGACACACTGTCTAGACTAATTAAAGGAGTTGGCCTCCCTTTTCCAGAACATTCTCATGTCAAAACAAAATGAAAAGCTCTTTTAGTCATGCGCTAAGTGTGATTTAATGGGCTTTACTACCCATTAACTTACTACAATTACTGTCATTCAACGGTAAGTAAAGCAGGCACAAAAGTGTCACTTCTGCTTTCTGTACTTATTCAGTGATGTAGTATGATGTAATTTGGAGTTCTTGTTATTAACTATAGACTCTCTCTGTCATTCCTCAGTATTTTTATGAATGTTCAATGTCTTTATATGATTTCAATGTCTTTGTATGGGATGGAACATTCAGAACCATTCGGAAGTTCAGTGTTAGACTGCTCAGGAATTTCACCTTGCATTCGAATAGGTCAATATTAACTGCTTCCTTGACCATCTACCTGAATGGATTTGTCTTATGTGTTAAAAATTTGTCTTATGTGTTAAAATGTAGCACTGACTTAATTTGCCTTGACTAGGAAGTGAGACATTCAGCTTTCAAAAAGCTGAGCTACACACAAAACTCCATGGTCCATGGAACAAACGAGTGAGAGTATACTGTATGTTTCTTTTGGAATTTTATTTGATTGGATTCAAATAAAAAAATGTAATTTCATTCAGCTAAAGTTTAACAAAATTTGTATGTGAATGTAAAATAAGTGCAGCAATTATATTTGGCATCAGGGCTCTGACCTTGTCACTCCCAACAAGGAAACACCAAGCACAGCAGGGAGTGACAGTCATAAATTGTCCCACAAAACAGCATTAGATACAGTCGGGGAAAGTAACTAAGTACATTAACTAAATACTGTGGGTATCCAGTAAGTAAGTCCAAGTACCTCAAAATAGTAGTTGAGCATCTTCATTTTCTTGCTACTTTGTACTTGTACTCTACCATACCTCAATTATAAAGACAGAGTGTCTATTTGGGGCCCCTTGTCATGTTTCAGATGTTTATGAGTTGGTAGCAGTTCCATCACAAAATGGATTCACTTTAAACGTTTCAGATTGTTTTATTTAAATAGCTACAGAGGTAAAATTATCAATTAATTCTTTCAAATTCAAGTACAAATTTAGGGGCCAACCAAGTTCGAAACCAACTACGTAACTTTGTGTAAATAGTTAAAACTAGCTACACCTTCATCATCTACAATAGCAAAATGCTACTTATGCAGGCTATTGCTGCAGTGATTATATAGAAAATGAAATTATATTATTCACAGGGAATAGTCACAGGGAATATTTTCTTTGGAACAATTACCTTTATTCTTGACACTAAGTAAATTTCTGTGCTTCTATATATTAAGATTGTGAATGAAGCACTTTTACTTATAATAAAGTATATTTACATATTTGTATTTGTACACCACTGTAGGATCTAAATACTTTTCCCAAATCTGGATACAGAGCCCAATGCTTAAGTACACCAACATAGGCAAATAAGTGTGTTGGATATACTGTATGTTGCAATAAGAAAAATGTAGCACTGGAGTTCAGTCGACTGCCTGAAATAGCTTCAGTTAACTTGAGCTCTCGTCTTGATGTTATTCCAATTCTCTGGTTATTAACAGGTGTATAAATTGCTTAAGTGCATGGTAAATAACCTCTCTTACAACCACTAATGGCCTTTCACATACTGCCTTTGAGATCAAATTAGTAGAGCTACATTTTTGTTTATAGGGCTAACTGTTGGCTGAAAATGTTTTATGGTTTGGTGATTATACAAAACATCTCAGAGTCAAAGCATATTAGAACAGCAAAATTGTATGAATGTGATATCACCGTTTTTTACATGACAACAAATGTTCAGAAAATTAACATTGTCTGGTCTGGTCTTTTTTTTTTTTTAATTGAAGATGATAAAACAGATTCTGCTTCAAGCAAGTGATTATTGACACCTAGAGATGGCATCCCTTTGATGGATGGCCTCATACCATAGTGACTGCAGTCATTGGATTTTATACAGTAAATTTATGTTGCCAACTGTTCATTTGATGTTATGATGATGGATGCATATCATAATGCTCTTCCAACATGCTGATATCTCCTGTCACTGAGATAGCATCAGTGTTTATTTGCTTTTGAAGTATTGACGTCCACCAATGAGGCAGATATTTCATTTCTCTAAACAGGGTTTTTGTATTGCAATAATGGATGATTAAATTTGAAACATGGGTATTCCACACCTTAGATTTATTTTTTTGATTTATTTATTTATTTAGATTTGAAGAAAGAAATTGACAGGAAAAATATAGGTAATATGTGATTCAGACATGAAGAAAAAAAGAAAGAAAGAAAGAAAGAAAGAAAGAAAGAAAGAAAGAAAGAAAGAAAGAAAGAAAGAAAGAAAGAAAGAAAGAAAAAAAGAAAGAACTCAGAAAGAGTGAATCAGAATGTACGGGTAGCTCACGGCTCTGGCAACTCACATGACTACATCTGCTCATAACTTCTCACAGGAAATTAATTTCCTGAATTTTTTTACACCATTCTTTTTGACAGCCCAGCCTGAGCCACTTGATGATGCTGATGCTTAGTCATACTTGGTATCCAGACAGTGCTGGATTACTCTTGCTATGGTGGCTTTTTTTATTCAACAATTGGAGTCGATGAAAAAAAAAAAAAAAATGCAGTTCTTCTTCTGACTAGGAGTAAATAACCTACTGTTTATCCATCTTCTCACTGCAGGCTATGTTGTCCAGCAACTAATTGGCTTTTTCATGGTGTGAACTTTTCTTTGTTGTCACCCAGCCAGAAGCCTCCAGCTTTCCGCCATGTTGAAGTCAGAGATAAACAAACAATGCCTTGTCCCAAACATTAGTCAGAAAGCTGTTATATTGGGCTAGCATATGGAGTGTGTGTGAGAATGGACAGATTCATCTATACCTGAATGCACAGAGACACACACACATTGTGTCTGTGTGGGTAGGCCTATCATTTAGGCCTACCTGTTGTTTTTACACTTCAGTTTTTGTACATTAAATCATATTAGCTGCCCTGCTTTCTTTGCTATATGAAGCTAAGCTAAACATCTCCTGGATGTAGCTTCACATTTATTGAGTAGTTCAGTCGCACCTGACTGTGTTGAGACATAACTTTCCATTTTAGAGGTGTCACATTTGCATACAAAGTCAATGAAAAAGATGTAAACACACACACAGACATGGTCAGTGTCCATTGCTAGCTAGCTTGAGCCTACCACTGCTTGGTAGGAACTTTCTGGGGTGCTGCACAAAGCAAAGCCTCTAGTCCCCTCCCATAGCTACCAGGGAACACACAAACCAGGCAGGTGTGTGAAACGGAAGCTCAGTGTGAGAGTGAAGAGTGAAATTAGACATTTCTAACCAAAGAATTCCAAAACGTGAAATGAGTGGAGCGGGAAGTACTGGCTGTTGAGAGAGAAGTTATCAGGATGGAACTACAGCAGACGTTTCTTTCCAATTAAGTGGATTATTCTGTTGAGGTAGCTACTTAACTCAACAGTTAAGATGCATCTTTGCTACCATTTGCTTCAGTTATTCTTCCATTGCACGTATTGTCCATTGTCCATCAAGAGCATTAAATTTAGAAATTGCAATGTGAAACGGAGAACTATAGATAAACTCTGGGCAGTGAAGTCGCTGACAGCTCAGTCTGAGCTTGGCATCACACAGAATGCATTCTTGCCCTTTCAGAATCGCCAGTAAAGAAATAGTCACTTCATATCATGCTTGAGATGAAACAGTGACTTTGCATATTTTGACAGTAAGCCCATTCAATCCTGCAGACTTGTGATGAGGCCCTCACACTGCATGGTGTGTTAGATACTAAAATCAGAGGGAGACATGGTGAATAACTGGTGTTGGGGTTCCAATAAGCAGTCAGGATGAATACACAAAGGGAACAAACAGAGACACTGGGTTGCTTTTATTACTTTCATAAACAGTGCAATGTTGAAATGCCCCCACCTACAGTAAGTCGTTGATTTCAGGCTCTGCATCACAGACCCCCTTATTTCCATTTTTTTAAAAACCAACTGTGAAAATGAGCTGTTCACAGAGGGAGACTTTCATGGAAATGAAAAAAATAAAAAATGTAACTTTGATGGAAATGCTACCAAAGCAATCAGTTGTTAGAGACTACCATATTAAGGCCTGAACTATTGAACAAATTTGATTGAAAGCCCTTTGCATCAGTAGCTGGCTGGCATGCAAAGTGTCCCAAAGCCATAAATATGTTATTTGTGTGAGTGTTGTAAAAGCAATTTCACTCCACAACTTCCCTCTACAATTTCACCTTCCTTTCTGTTGGCGATTATCCTATGTGAGCCAAGACTTGTAACAAGGGCAGAAACCTGTTAATTGTGGGAAATAAATCCACATTTTCAAGTTTGGGTCCCAAAGTAATTTAATACAAACTGGTATATGGTTTAGCAATGTATTCTTTTTAATTTAGTGCTGGAGAGATCACTTATCACTTAAAGTTTTCTTTAACCTTTCAGATAGCCTACATTTTGTTTCTGGGAATTTGAGAATCAAAGTCTAATATTTGTACTAATGGCAGCCGTAAGTCTCTCGTTTTAGGCCTGCCACCTAATGAACCATGGAGTTAACTCAGATGATAACAGCCTGCCAGGTTTAAACTTTCGCAAAGAGTCATCTCAAAATTTTTTAACAACAAAACTGTGATGAAAACGGAGGGCAGCGTGATCCAGGGCTCTGATGCTCACAGCTCCTGTGCTGAATGTTGTTGAAGACAGCTAAACAACTTTTGAAACAGATGCTGATGTAACAGACATTCAAAAGTCTGATACAACAAAGAAAGACATTAAAGTCTTAAAAGGTAAAAGATGAGAATTGTGTTGGCTGTTACAGGAAGTGAGTGTGGTGCAGCTGTTCTGCAGGTGTGCTAAACTACTATATACTGTTAAAGGGGCCGCGGCTGAGAATATAGTGTAGGTAAGCTGTATTGAAGAGTGGTGTTTATAAAAATGAAAAATTGCTTTAAATTAGATGCTTGTGGTTCCTCCTAGTTCCTATGTTTGTCTGTCTGCACCTTCTGGTAATGGGCAGGTTGTGCACAGTGGGTTTAACGGAGCTTTGTTTGTTAAAACAGCTGCCTGCTGTGGCTGGAAACAAGGTTGAAAACAAAATCGATGGGAGTGGATTGCATTGTGTGTGTAAGAAAGCAGAACTTCTTCCAGCAGTTCCTTTGCATGTACACAAATATTTGACCCAGAAATATCCTCTGCTGATGATTAGGGCAGCAGCTAACAATTATTTACATTATCAATTAATCTGCAGCTTATTTGCATGGGGCAGCAGGATGGTGCAGTGGTTAGCACTGTCACCTCACAGCAAGAAGGTCCTGGTTTCGATTCCTTTCTGTGTGGAGTTTGCATGTTCTCCCTGTGTCTGCATGGGTTCCTTCCCGGTGCTATGGCTTCACCCCATAGTCCAAAGACATGTAGGTGAATTGGTGACTCTAAATTGCCCATAGATGTGAATGTGAGTGTGTATGGTTGTTTGTCTCTACATGTCAGCCCTGTGATGAACTGGCAACCTGTCCAGGGTGTACCCCACAGAGCTCTCTCACCCAATGTCAGCTGGGATAGGCTTCAGCCCCCTGCGACCCTGCAAAGGATAAGCGGGGATAGATAATGGATGGACTTATTTTCATGACTAATCGTTTAGTCTATAAAACGTTTTTTTTTTTTTAAATGTTCCAAATGCTCATAACTATTTCCCAGAGGCCAAAGTGTTGTCTTCAATTTTTTGTCCAATCAACAGTCCAAAACCCCAAACTCATTCATCTATTATAAATGACAGAGGAGCAAATCCTTACATTTAGGAAGCTAAACGTTTGACATTTTAATTGAAAAATGACAAACGATTAATCAATTATAAAAATAGTTGGGAGTTATTCTTTTCTGATCGACTAATCGATTAATGGACTAATCATTGCAGCTTTATTGATGACTCATTGGTGAGTTTAGAGGTTGGACACCAGCAAAACAACCAGCAATATCATGATTGAGGTCAAACAGCATCTATAAGCTAATGTAGAATGCTTGGCGGGTAGTTAAGGTGCATAAACATCTAAAGCAATTATGTAATCTGTACGACTACATTTTCCTAACAGTCTCCTTTCAGCTCAATCCTGTTTGCAATCATCTGGCTAGCGGCATCAACTGAATGCATTAAATGAGAAAAAGTATTATCCACATGTCAGTTTTCTAAAACATCTTTATTTAAAATGATTTACAACACAAACTGGCAGCACTTAATTTAAATGGCATTCAACCCTCAACCTCCTTGTATTTTTGTACATACATACATACATACATACACACACACACACACACACACACACACACAAGAAAGGTGTCCCTTAAAAAATCAAAAAATCAGTGGCCCAAAAAACTCTCAGAATAGGCATTAGATTGTAGTACGTGTATGGAAGGGGATATTGAAGGGTGTATTGCATCTTCAGAGAGTGCCAAACTGTGATACCAATAACACTGTTATGATTGTGTTACCTTCTCAATACAAAACTGGGAATAAAACTACAACGAAATATGGCAATTCAATCTGAGAAGACTTGCATCGTTATCTTAATGGCTGGTTTCTGTTACCATAGAATTAAAACTGGATATGTATGTATGTACCATACAAGACATTATCTCTGGTTGTATGAAAGAAATTGACTTCCTGTGTCTGATAAATTTGTATTGCCCCTTGAAGTTGCCTGAAATATCAGTTTTTGTTTCGAGTACAAAGGCATAATGTGCAGACACTCAAGTCATAATTACATAATTTTAAGTCAATTAAACAAGTTCTTACTTGGCTTTTGACATTTATGGTGTGAGAAAACACTTGAGGTTTTCCATTAAAGTAGGAAAAATAGTGGTTGAGAGTATCATCATTTTTGGTGATTGGACTGAAAATGACAGAAATTTGTGATATAAAAGGGTACCTAATTTTCCGGGCGAACTAATTAGGTGACTTTATGTGGATGTGTGCCAGGTTAAAGCAACATTATGCAACAATTTATATTTTTGTAATTCACTTAAACATCAGTGGGTAATGTGAACAGCTGTACATGTGCATTTGTTATGACTGCATTATTTATGATCAAATACTAGTGAGGCGACTTTGCTAATGCACCCAAACATTAAGCAAGTGCAACAACACATAGCTAGCCAACCAATGTTACTTACAGCAGGAAGTCCAACCTGCCGTCTGTTTTGCAGCCTTTACTTTACAAAGCTCACAACAATGACTAAACGCCAGTCTGGATTGTGTCTTGCCACTTGCTTGGTCACGGTCTTTTTCTCTTCTTACTTTCCTCAATCAACACCATCTTCAGTTCTCTTCGCCTCCGTCATGATGTTTGTAGAGTGGCGGCTGAACCTGGTTCCACTGCCCACTCCCTCTCCTGGCGGTCGTGTAGGCCTAAACATCAACACTCCCATAGTGCTCCGAGTCCAGTCCAGCCACAGTCAGCTAGCTACATGGGTAACTGAGCTAATTAGTGAACAGCAGCTACAGTTAGTGGTTACTTTAGAAAGAAGTACTGCTATCTGTTCATCAGAAAAGTTAGTAAATCAAAGAGAGTTAAGGCAGAGTGGCCAGAGAAGGTCAGATGGAAGATCAGAAAACATTTTCTCCATAAAATATGATCCAGTTTCACCGACATCATTGGTGGTGTGTGTTGTAGTGCCGTAAAGTGTTACGCACTTCTTGCAGGAGATTGTATCCACTGACTTAAGTTACATAGTGCGAGAACAGTCGCTCAGGGCGTGGAGTGGGAGTAACAGAGGCACCATTGTCCCAATTAGTCAGTGTACCATCAAAATGTGTTTGAAGCTGTTATTTTAAGGTAAAAATAGTTCCATAATGCTGCTTTAATACCTGACAAAGCCACTTTGACACTTGACATTACTTTGGGGAAACAAGTGTTTTTGATCACTTCTCTCTTAGCTGCCTGAACTGGATCTAGTAAAACTGAAACATTGGCTCAAAAAAGAAGAAATAATAATGACAAAATTACCTTTCTATTGCAGGATTAAACTTGGGTCATATGAGAACAAAGTGATGAAAGACTGTTTTGCTCTTCATCTAAGGTTGTTACATGACAGGCGATGACTGGTGAACAGTGCAGTATAGTAGCCACAAGTCCAGGAAAATAGATTTTCTGGCAACTGGCAACAAAATTCACCCTGGCACTATTACATCAGTAATGCAAATCTTCAGAAGGTGATTTCTAGGAAAGAGAATTTTAGCTACCACACAACATGTTGGTAGGGTAATACAAAAATTACATCTGCTTTAGGTTCTGCTCTTCAAGACCATGAATACACATTAGGTTGGCATCAATTCCTTTCAGTCATTCAATTCGCAATGTGAATTCAAACTGCCAGTCTCTCAAGCTTTTTTAAAGAAAAATACTGTTTTCAAACCAGGGAACACTACTTCCTCAAATGACTGATGTGACAGTAGGTGGACTCCAACCTTGATGCCGTCATGAAAAAGTTGCAATAATTAAAGTGAGGTGGACAGAAGAGGATGTAGAATGAGTGAATAAGGAGCAGATTGTGGAGGGCAGGGAAAGTGACGGATGCCTCTGAAGGCTGGGAAACGGATGCAAAAGAATGATGAGGATGATGGATGATAAAAGAAGTTCTGATGAACAACAAATAAGATGAACACCCCCGCAACACCTATATTAAAATAGAAAAGGTTATATGCATAACGGAATCTACAAATTGTAAACTCAGTAAAAACTCAGCCCACAAGTATTTACACCAATAAAGATTTAAATTTGCCAAGTGAGAAAAATAATTCACTCTCTTATGATTCAAAATTGCTCAATTATCCTTTTATATCAAAGTAACGTGCAGTCAGTCTTTGTACGCATCCACCAGAGAGCCATGCAGTCACTTTCCCTCCCTGATAAGGAGACAAGAAGAGCTGAGGAGAGATGAAAGTCGTCGTGTTGAAATGAAAGTAGTGTTTTTAGGCTGTGCCTGCTGCTCCTGCAGGCACCGCTGTTGAGATTGGTGCAGCATTCAGGCCTTTCCCTCGATGTCTCTGACCACCTCTCCTGCGTCCTCCACCCCCCGACTTGAGCTGCAGGCACACAGGGACACCGCAGTGAGCCAGCTGTTACATAAAATCGGGTCAGAAGAAGACAGCAGCTAAAACTGGTTGGTCCACAACAGTTCAGAAGAATTTCTGAGAAACATGATTTTTCCACTTGTGCTTCACAAAAGGTTAAGAGGCTGAACATTAGGTTTCCCTAGGGGGAACAATAAAATGAAAAAGGTTAAGTTGCAAAAGTTCAGGGTTTCCCCCAGGAAATGGTTAGTGGAGATGAAAAGGCCCCTAATATTCCCTTATTCGTTAAATATACAGCTTTTTGTGATGTGATGCAGCATCTCTGCTTTATTCTGAAGGTTATGGTTATATTTAATAAAAGTGCAATAATGTCATCTGACATTTGCATGTGTTGTCTAATTTCTAGCAGAGTGGCCCACCTCCACTATAAAACACTGCAGGGAACCCCAGCAATTGCACAAGTTGTTATAATATAGAAACTCAAAAAAAGTCTGAAAATTCAAACTTCAACTCCAACCCCGATTCCAACAATGTTGGGACGCGCTGTAAAACATAAAAGAGAAAATGATAATGTGCTAATCTTTTTTGACATATACTCAATAGGGCTGCACAATTAATCGAAAAAAAATCACGATCTCGATTCATGCATCTATGTGATCTCATTTCTAAATGATGACGATTCACTGGCTCCTATTCTCCTATGCATTCACATCACGCTGCATTCACGTGTTGACTTCTTTGCTTCAGAACAATCCCAGTTGCTATATCAATCACACTTACACAATGTAAAGCAAATCACGCTATTAATTCAAAATTAATGTTAATTAATTAATGTTCTCTCATTTCTCCTCCTCACTCGCTGCGCTCAGGGAACTCACTCACAGGCTCTGCTGTGAGTCGCCGTTACCATAGTAATCGCTCACGGCATGTGTTAATTAAGCGTGGGGGGAGGCAGTCAGAGGTGGAGGAGTCGGAGCGGAGCCAGAAAGTTTTAAGGAAGCTTTTAACGGAAAAAAATTAGCGATACTGATGGAAATCCCGGTGGTGAGGGCGAGAGCGATGTGCCAATACTGAAAAAAGGAGCATATTCCAGCATGTGGAACTTTTTCGGGTGTTTTTGCATCCTCGCAGCACCACAAGATAATGCAACAAATCTATTTAAACACCTCAAACGTAACCATAAAATCCAGTGTGAGTTGGCAATGAAGGATAAACCAACCACATCACAAGCATATTTTTATAGCATACGCATATAAGCATATTTTATGTTTATAAAAATATATTATATATAATTTTAATGTTTAGCAGCATTTAAGTCTATCACTTTGATTAAGTGTTCTACTAAAATCAGAAAGAGGAAAAGAGATTTGAGATTTTTATGTTACAAGAGACTTGCCTGCATTCCTCCTTGAAGCATCAAAATGTTGATACTATAGGCTGGTGTTCTTGGCCAAGAAGTACAGTAGTTGGCTGTCTTAAAAGGATTGGGTGCTAGGTTTTATTTTTATTATTATTTATTATATATAAGTTGTACCTTTACATTCTATTTTTGACTGTCAAGTTTAAGTCCGGCACTTTGTGTTTTGTTTAGTCAAGCACTTTGATATATTATGTCGTCTGTTTAAAACTCTGTCTAGACAGCAAGCGTCTCAGAGGTATTTTGTTACTTGAGAGTAACAAAGAGTGCAATAAATGTTTTTGTTGAAAAAATAAGAATCGTGGGAGAGAATCGTGATCTCAATTCTTAGGGAGAAAAATTGTGATTCACATTTTAGCAAGAATCATGCAGCCCTAATACTCAATTAAAAACAGTAAAAAGACAATATATTTAATGTTTTAACTCATCAACATTAATTTTTGTATATATGCTTATTCTGAAATTGATGTCAGCAAAAGGTTTCAAACAAGGTGGGACAGGGGCAACAAAAGACTGGGAAAGTTGTGGAACGTGTGTTTGGAACATTCCACAGGTGAAGAGGTTCATTGGTAACAGGTAATAGTATCATGATTGGGTATGAAAGGGGCATCCTTGAAAGGCTCAGTCGCCCACAAGCAAGGATAAGGTTCACCATTTTGTCAAACACAAAGTGATTGTATAAAGGATATTACTACATGGGCTTGAAACACTTCGTAAAACCATTGGTGGTAAGCACAGTTTGTTTGCAAATTCTATTTTTATTTAAATTTTATACAGCGTCCCAACTTTTTTGGAATTGAGGTTGTAGTTGCTGTTCTTCAGATCTCATTAAAAAAAAATCATACTTTTAAACACCCACGTTAAAAATTCTACAATTCTATGACCAGGGAGAACCATAAAGTAATATGTAATAAGTAATATGCACAATAAGGGAAAAGGGAGAAAAATCACATAAGGTATACATTTTTTGCTTTAAAAAGAAAATAACCTCAACTGTTTCTAAATCAAAAACCACCAAAACCACCAGTATGAAAACAACTTAACAACTGAGTATTTAATGCTAAAAAAGAAGCTGCTCAGTGACCAGCTGTGAAGTATGAAAGTCGCAGTGGAGCAGCTTCCAGCGGTGTCTTATAAATAAGACTGCATTGAAAGGGAGTTTGCATGCTCAGAAAACATCCCCTCAGTTTAGAAAGTGAAGAAACCAACAGCAAAACAACATTCAAGCTGAAGAAGACAAGGACCTCATGATGACTCCCCAGTCTGCAGAAACTTCTTTACCTTGTTTTCTTTGTTGCCATCTTTACACAGAGCCTCCTCCTCTGCCACTGTCTGACGCAGCATGCCAAGACAGGGAGACAGGGAGGGAAAGCAAGAGAAATGGAAGCAGAAAAGCAAGTTAAGTTAAAGTTGACAGGAAAGAGCATGAAGGGCAGAAGAAGCAGAGAGGATAGGTGAGGGTTGGAGGGGAAATGAGGTGAGTAAATGAAAAAGAATGATGAGGGACACGTGTAACTGTACAGGGAGGTGAAGGCAGGATGAGAAGGCCATTGAAAGGACATTTTGGGGGAAAAGAATAAACACAGGAGGAAGAAAAATCATAATAAAATTGAAGGATGAAACACAACAGGTAAAAGAGGGGATGGTGAAACTGAATGAAGTAACAGGCAAAGACTCAAAAGCAGGAAGGACACAATGCTTCAATATCTGCTTCAAACACAAAAAAGATCCAACTTTAAGAACCGATATAAAATGGTTGTGAACATGATATTTTTTTTATTCTTAAGATGTTATTAAGTATAATAAGTTGAATAAAGAATACTTCTCTCCTGACGGTGGAAATTGTTACTTTTTGGGGGGACAACTACTAATTATACTACCAAACAAAAGCAATTGTCCTGCATTATGTAACAATATTGTTTTTCTCCTATTTTTTAGAAGCAATATGAAATGATGAAAAGATTGAAGAGTTCTGCATAAGACCAACTCTGCTTATGAATTTAACTTAGCACTTTTTACATCACATACATTTTAATTACAATTCTGGATATATGAAACATGTTCTAACCAGGAAATATATAACTTATTTTAATTTAAACTTACTACATATTATAAAGGCTCACTGAGCATGGATTTACTCACTGGTAGCTGTGCTGTGTTAGGACTAAGCGGCCGTGCTGTTGATCCAGCCTCCTCATTGGCTGTTGTGCCTTCTTTCGATGTCTTCTTACTGGACTGCATCTTGGCCTGCTGGGCCTTAGCTGCCTGGGTGTTCACTGACTGGAGAAGCTGAAGACACAAAAACAGCCAGTGTCAGTTGACCTACATGAATGAGTGTTTTTGATGTCAACACTGGAATGACTGTCATGTAAAAGGATCCCATATCGACACTGAAATACAGAAGTTAACAGCTCCGCTACCTTTGTGATAGTGCCCACAGCTTTGGTGCGTCCCTCCCTGAACACCAGTTTCTGGTCACAGTGCAGGTACTCTGGAGTCTTAATGAAGCGGAAGTGGACTGTGGCCTTGTCACCTGTCCGCAGGCAGTCTTTGTTCATGGTAAGGATGGTGGCTGTCTGCCTGATGCTGCCACAGTGGACTGGTGTGATGTAGAGAGAGTGTGACCCAGTTATTCTTGTTAGGAATGTTTCAGAATGATCATATAGCGTTTGAGTAAAGCAAAATCTCATAAAATCCAAATGCAACTGCACCCAAATTGTACTGAAGATCAGATCGGTCAGACTGAAGACATACAGAAGCTACATAAACTGTTGCGTATCAGTGATGAAGGGATTTGACTGTGGTCGACCAGGGTTTCCGCCAGTGTATTTGCGCTCGGTTGACCGGTGAAAGATCTGTGTGCATCAAAATGGCTAGTGTTAGAGGAAACATGGGATAGATTCAGCCCTAGCGTTACATGTTTGAGCCTCAGTCAGACCCAGACTCTGAGGAGGAGTCTGTTGTGCACTAAAATCTGCGACTAGCAGACGTATCAGAATGGTAAGTGTAGTTAGCATCTTTTGTTTATGTTGTTTGTTAGCTTGTTAGTGTGTAACTGGCAGTGGCTGAAACAGTGTTAGTGGTTGTGAAACATACAATAATATCTGCTACGATGTTGCAGTGTGTTCACATCTTGATAGCCAACCAATTTTGCCTGGGAACTGGCTAATTGGCAGGAGTAGTATTTGTAAAATAGACAGTGATTGGCTTTCGTATTTGTGACGTACCAAATCCAGCTCGCCTGGTGTACGTTTGAACCTCATATTTTTAGGAAGTGCACAGACATCTCCCCTTTCAGTAGAGGAATGTGAAAACACTTTTCTAGTGACAAACTTTGGACAGATAAAAGTCAGCATAGTCCATGTCAGATGATTTAGGGAATGTAAACATAAAAAAAACACATTTTTGAGTAAAGGGGGTCTCTAACAAATTAGAGACTAACCACCATTGTAGACCGATTTATTGAAAAACTTAAAACTTGATGTAACACAATGGTAAACATGCTCCTGTCCCTATTTTTAGACATGTGCTGCAGGCGTCAAATTCAGTATGACCGTATATTTATAAAACAAAAACAATAAAGTTAATAAGGTTGAACATTAAATATCTTGGCTTTGTAATGTATTTAATTACATTTAGGTTAAAAGGGGCTTGCAAATCATTGCATTCTGTTGTTATTGACAATTAACAAATTATAATAAAAATAATATGTAATTAATATTATATAAACATTATCTATAGATATTATACTAATTTATACTACTTAACTCATCCAGGTTGTAGACCATGAGTGGGTAACATTTTTTTCCCCAGAGGGTCATACGGACTTATATGAAGTAGGCAAAGGGCCACAAATTGGGCCTTTTATTACAGCAAATTGGGATATTTTCGGACTGACCTTTGTTGTCTAGGCACAGTATGCTAGCCACAGTTCCAGCGGCTATATTTGTTTACCCTATTTCTAAAAGTTATTTTTCATTTCCACACTTAAATCCAACTTAATTCTCCACCTTATTTTAGTGTTTAACTAAACTGTTAAAGTTGCCAAACTACTTTTATGTGCACACCTTGCTTTCCCCTTCAGTTCTCTCTTCCTCATACTCAATTGGGTTAGGCCCGGCCAAGTAACTTCTATGTGTGGGAAACAGCGAGAGAGAGAGAGAGAGAGAGAGAGAGAGAGAGGGAGAGGGAGAAAGAGAGAGAGAGAACAAGAGGGGCACATAATGCTGCCTTTTATTGATCTTTTTTGGGGATCGCTTTATTTTTCTTTGAGGACGTTGCGGGCCAGATCAATACGGTCCATGGGCCGGGCTGTATTTTGTCCATGTGTGCTGTAGATAGTGCATCTGCCTTCCCTTTGTTCTATATTTTACTGAATTAATTGCATACATACTGTTCAGTAGCGAAAAAAAGTAAGTGTTTGCATAAAGTGTGAAATGGGGAGGGGGTCAAAAATCTTTGCCACTGAGCCTATTAACTTTTCTGGGGTAAACCCTGTTGCCACTAACCCATGGCCTGGTATCTTGGGGATATCGTGGTGGGGTGGTGTAGCACCAAAATCTCAGCCTCAAACTCCCAGGTGGCCTGTGGCATCAACTTTGGGGAGACCATCACCATGCCTTTCCTTATAGATGAGCGCTTGACCTGAGACATGGAGAGACCGTACAAGAGAAAAAAAACACAGCAGGAAAAGAAGTGAAAAATGAAGTTGGGGAGGATTATGAAGCCAAAATAGACTTGGAGACAGAACACTACCTGCATCCACATGTTAGGATTTGCATACATTATCAAACTGATTAATAAGTTAGGAAACTAAGTCAAATGCACATCACCTCTAACGTTTCACAAAAGCATCACCAAAGTTTCAGAATAATGATCCTTTTCTGAAGATTTTGACAACTTTGTGGCAAGTTGTCGATGTGCTGTTTTTTTGCAACAGGTAAAAAGTGTTAAAATGTTCTGTTATGGCACTAATTCAGGCATATTGTTTTCCCACCAACCTTTTTGAGGGCGAAGGACGCCGTCTGGCCACCACGAACTTCTCTGACAGGCATCCTCTTGCGGTGGATGGATTTAACGGCAATGGGGATGAAGATGCCAAGTGGGTCTGGTCCTAAGAGCAGCGTGTCGTTGAGTCGAATCATTCCACGTAATGTAGTCCCTGACACTACTGTGCCCACTCCCTGCCAAGAGAAGGCAAACAATGTCTGTACATTGGTGTTTTTCTACATGAGTGTAAATGTAGACAGTTCCAAGCAATGAAAATTCATCCACAATCTTCTTTTCATATTCAGAAGGAAGTAGATTTTTTCACCACCATGTCAACTGTCACTGCTTTCACTCAAGCAGCATTAAAAAAAACAATTAAAAAAAAAAAAGCTTTTAATACTGTTTTTATATTCTGCTCTGCTGTTAAAAGCAGTGAGTCTCTGCACTCACATTTACATACAGGTTTTTGACAGCGAGAGCCCAGATTCAGCTCAGTGTTTTTGCGTTAAGACATTTTCACATGACATACAGCTGCTGAGAAACATGCTGGTTTTTGTATCAGTCATAACCTGCAACAGCAGAGACTCTGTTTTTGACAAACTGTTAATGTCTCCCCTCAGGGCTTGATTCACATTTAGACCACTGTCAACCATTCTGTTTGGTCCAGTCTACTTTGATATTTTTGAAAGAGAAAAGCGAGGAAACCTAAGACAAGAGCGCCTCAGAGTGTACAGCTGAGTGTGTTTTTTGTTTCGCACCGGTACTGAGTATGTGTCGTCTATTTGGAACTCAGCAGGCTCATCGTTATTGAAGTTGGTCCTCGAAGACAGAAGGTTGAGGAACATCTTCAGCAGGTCCATGTGCTCCCCTGTCACATTTGAGATTTGAAAGATCGGACACATCCTGCAGAGAGCGAGGGTGTCAGAGGAGGAAAGAATGAGAATTATCCTCTAACACAGAAATTACAAAACAAGAACTCAGTAAGAATACAGAAATTAAAACTTGGGACTTAAACCCAAGTGTCAGCTCTGCAAGACTTCTATGATGGTAGATTGCTAAACCAGCACATGAATATTAGTATTAGCACCTGAATATTAATATTATGAATATTATTATTGCAGTTATGTGCAGTTCTCAACTGCTCCAACAGAGGTGGCAAACTTCAACTTTGTAAAGTAGTCCTGCTGTATTACTGCAACACATACAGTCACAGTTCACATTTACAACTTTACTATCCTTCCTCTGCAAAGTTAATTCAACATTATAATAGATCTTAATGGACTGTGAATATTGGTCCTTCAATGTGTTCTTCATTTGGTAGAATGTGAAATATTTGGCTAGTAATGGTCCCGAAGACCTATAAAATGAACATGAATTTATATTCTTAAATTTTTACAAATGTTAATGTCAAACGTTCTGTAATGATTCAATGCAGCTCGACTGATTATGCTAACACTGGCTAGCTAGTGCAATAACTTTACTATATTATACAGTACTTTATCACTTGACATGTGGTGGATGGTCAAGTGCTGTATATTTTTTCTGCTTCACCATTCTATATTCTGGCTATCATCCTAACCAATGTTTAATATGTAAAATTTGAACAATATTAAGATCACCATCCATATAAGATACCTTCATCAGTAACTGGGGGTCACTGCCTAATGTCATCAATCCAACTACCCATGCCGCTGTCACTGTCATCAGGCAGCAGCAGAGAATCATTACGACTTGCCACTGTAGTAACGGCGGCGCCGCTAGATGGTGAAACACACACATCAGTCGTTGGATTGGTCTATAAAACGATAAATAATCCTTCCTCAAAACAGCAGTGAGGAAACAGTAAATCAAGTCTAACACACACACACTGTATGCTTCAGATATTTTAAAATACATCTGAAAAGTGAAAATTATGGAGTATCTATTTCGTGGATAGTTTTTTTTTTTTTTTTTAAATCGTGTATAATGTGCCGTCTGTGTGTAATCTGTCACAGGATATTTTAAGCCGCACCACATATTTAAACTGGGCTCGGAAGGACTGTTTTCAACTACTATTCGTCTCATACATGGAATGAGCTGCAAAAAAACTAAAATCTCTCATTTCACTTGATGCGTCCCTCTGCCCTCCTCCTCTTTGCCTTTACCTCTCTGAGCTGAAGTTGGAGGCCGTTACGATGACATCATCTTTGTTCTGGACCAACACTGGGATTTTTCTGCAGCCTGGTGACTTTAATAACCTCTGTAATAATTTTAGCGTCTCTGCAGATACACACAAACAAAGACAAATCCATACAAAACACATGATATGAGTAATTCTCAAAACAAAGACAATGGCAACATTATCATGCTTCACAGAGACTTGGATTTAAGGAGTATATGCTTTAAAATTATGAAACTGGAGAAATGATCAGACCTTAATTAGAGATAACCCTTCATTTCTAACTTCCCTTTTTTTTAAAATGTTGCCATCTGTCATGTCATTAATGTTGTAGGAACTTCAATTATGCTGTAATTACCACGCAAGACATTATTCTGCCTTTAAACTGACTTCCTACTGTGTTTTCAGTCTGGAAAAATGGGAACTTCAACAATAGCTCATCTGACTTTGCTAGGTGTTGAGTGGAGATGTGATGCTTGTTATTAAAGATGTACAGCCCAGCAGTTATACAGCTTGTTTTGGGATCTAACACTAACAGGTCTATTAGTCAGTGTTAGTAAGCGTTACTGTACAATGTCGCTGTACCTTGCAGGATGTTGGCCGGACACATGTCTATCTTAGTAACCACAACAAACACCGGCACATTTAGGGCCAGTGCAAGACCCAGATGCTCTTTGGTCATGCCAACAATGCCAGCGTTACTGCCAACCTGAGAAAAGGGAAATAAAAATTGACAAAGTGACTAAAGTTGCATTTACACCCAAAGTTCCCACAACTTTTAGTCCCAGGAACTACTTTTCAGGAAACTAAAATATTTCTTCAGCATTTCGAGACGTACATTAAGCAAACAGATTTTACTAGCTATTATGGAGATTGACAGTGAGATGTCTGGTGGCTGCAGGTTTTTAAAACTGGTAGCTGAAATAAAATGATCAAGATCACAGAAAGCAAGCACACACTTTCCCAATGCCATCTCCTTTCTCACCATGAGCATGCAGAAATCAGGCAGGTGTCCCGTCATGCCAAAGACAGTGGTCTTGAGGTACTTCTCGTGGCCAGCCAGATCAATGAAGGTGATGACCTTTGAGGATTTCTCACAGATCTTAGTCCAGTCTAGGCCGCCACCGTGGCTGTCTGGCTTGTTCACCACCTAAAGGAGCCGAAGCAGACAAAAAGCATATAGGTAAAAAGAAAATGATTAAGAGTGCCCAACAAAATACTGGTATTTAATCTGATTGGATAATGTATTTGAACACACATTATTATGAAAGATTTCAAGCTTGAGGATTATATTGACAGGACATTTCAGCAAGAAAAATGCTTACTGTCATTTGTGTGTGAACCTGGATTGTCAACATGAAGAAAGTTCCTCCTTCTCTTTTACACAAGCATCTTTACACTGAACAATTGTGAACAGTAGGCTCTACTGCCTGTATTGAGTGTAATGATGCATCATTTGTCACTATGATATCACCTCATAATTATACCACAATTTGAGGAATCAACAAAGTTAGCTTATTAAGTAGTAATAGCATTATATATCATTATACAGTCAAAACACTGCATCTATCCAAGCACTGTTCTTGATATGTGGTATATAGTTAAAAGGTTTTTAAAAATAAAAAGCAGCAGGGAACTGAAAAACTTGGAATAGGTGCTGTCACTTTCTTCATTTTGCACTATGAGCCCACTGCTCACACATTTAAGTTATTTCACTGCTCGAGAGATGGTCTTTTGGTTTCAAAGATGCAAATATTTTTTAAATTGGTGCTTCACGACCAGAAAAAAGCCTCCTCAAAAGAAAGAAAACCTACAGCAACCACAATGCAGTGCTCCGCACCGGACCAATAGACGCTCCGGCTGGTGGGTGATGTACTGCAAGTTGAGTGGTGCCTCGTTTTGGCTTGTCCATTTTAAAACAGGAACAAATATCGCAGCCAGCTGGTAACAAACAATCTTGTATTACAGCTAAACACTACACAAATATATGTTTCTGAAAATATTAGGAAAGAGTAACAGAATCTTGATTGACATCTGATCAACACTGTTGGTTTACAGTTTGATCTGAGTTTTGTGAGAGGCCACTTTCTCAAGCTGAGAGAGCGGGGCAGCTGTCTCTCCCGCCCATTGACTGTATATAAAGTGGACAACATGAGAGCTCCCCAAATGTGAAGCCAAAACTCCTCCCCCTCAATGATATCAGGAGGACATGGGCCAAACTAAAAACTCAAAGTACACGTCAAATTAACTTTTCCCAAAGGTGGTTTCTGTCGTTTTGGGTAGTTCTTATCACGCTGATGTATGTTCAAGTGTTCATTTTTCTGTTAATTTTGGATTTAATTAGTTATTTGATGTTATAAAAACAGGGTGAAACATCATGATTGACAGCTGAGCCCTGCTCGCAATTGTGCGAGCGGGTGTATGGGAAGTTGGCAGCACTCATATCTGGGATATACTGGCTTCATTTTTGTACAATGGGAGGAAGTGGAGATGCGTCATCCAACTTCTATACTCTTTGTGTTCATAGAGGCGGGCATACAAAAATGCGGACGTATAATATGTAGTTCCTACAACAGCCCTAGAGTCAGCAAAAGTCTGCCAGATAAAGCAAAACATGTCATCTGGCAGACTTATGCGGACTTCTGGCAAATGATCAGCAGCTCTGCAGGAAAAAGAGAAATATATATATTTGCAGTTTTCCTTTAAGTTCTGAGCATTAGCAGCTCACCTGTCCCTCCTGGTCAAAACCCAGGATATCATTGCCCACACTGCTGGTCCTGCCGCTCTCCATTTCATGTTTGTGTCTAAAGAGCTTCTGGCGAGCGAAGCCTCTACCATTGTCCAGCTCACCATGGGTCAAAACCCCCAGCAGAGTGCTCTTCCCCGCGTCCACATTCCCTACCACCGCCACCCTGGAGACAAGAGGAAGAACAAGAATAGATGAGAATATGGAGAGTGAGGACTACAGATATCGGTACAGAGAAATATAAGTTGTTATTTTAGTGGTTTAGTGAAGTAAATACACATCCTCTCCCTGCCTCTAAACGAGTCTTTTCCTGTTATTCTGTTTTACTATTGACTGACTGTTCCTGTTCTTGTATTTTTATTATTTTATTTCAACAGGGTGTTGCAGTAAATTACCATCTATCCTCCACATCAACATGAACCCACATAACACTCAGGTGGAAAAGACATGATCAAAAGTAAAATAAAGAAATAGCCCTCGAATAATTTATTTTCTCTTGCAAGGACCTTTTCTCTCAATTTTACCTGACTTCCAGGAAGTCCTGCTCGCCTACGCGCCGGCGGATGAGGTAGTCCTGAATCTTGCCGCCAGTATCTGTCCTCTCCCTCAGCCAGATCAAGTCAGCCTCAATCTGTTCACACAGCGACCGCACCGTGGCTATCGACGCCTCCATGTCCTTGTCATCCAGACCGTAGTCACCTCCATCTAAAACAGAGGGAAGGTAAAGAAGAAGAGCAAAAGAGGGACAAAGGGAAGAAGACAGGCAAGCTAGAGAATCAGTAATATAATAATTACACATCTGCTATTTAATGTATTGCTATATGGCAGGGTAGTGACCAGGAGGACAAATACCACACTGGAGGCAGACTTTGTAGAATAAAGAGTAAATAAACAGGTGGTTTATAAGAGAGGCAGGAGTCGGTGTGGTGTGAAGATGAGATCGCCTCATTTACTGGAACGACAATGCCTGGCAAAATGACAGGATCATAAGCAGTTAGCGTCTGACACAATCCCAGAACAACAGGCTTATAGATTTTGTCATAGGTCGCTACATACTAGCTATATCTTTCTTATGTACATGTACATTTCCAAAGAAAGCTCACAAAAACGCTACAATATGTGTACTTTTCAGCAAAGGAATTTTAAGTTAGGCCTACACTCTATCAATAGCTTCTATCAATATAAAACACCACAAAAATACAACGACAAACTGGCCACAAAATCTAGATTTACTGGACTTAGAAACTTAGTCAGGTCAGTAGGCCTGACAGCTAACTGCTCCTCCAGGCAGTCAGACAGACATGAACCGGTGAGACAGTGTTTGTGCTGAGCATGGAAAAATGACACCCTTTAACACACGCACTTTGACCCCCCCTCCCCTCCAGCAGGCCACATGGGTCACATATGTTGCTGTAACAGGCAAAAAATAACTCTGGTTGCCAACAAAAGCCCTCACGTTTGTGAGTGGGGCAGAGGGTTTATGAAAACTAAATAGCAAACAAATGGGGTTAGCTGCCTGGGGGGACACAGCGGGCCACAGCTGACAGCGGTGATAGCTCTGCTACTACACACTGGTGGCTTGGCCTTTCCCTAAACATACTGAAACTGGTCTATGTGTAAATACAGCAGCAAGCTGCATTATCTATATCTCCCAGAAAAATAAACATCAGTCTTACACAACATGCTTGTAAATTTTGCCTTGGACTACTTTTGCTGGTTCCCTTCTAAAAATCTAGCTGGTAAAATATCGAAGTCTCTGGTGCCCTCTATTGGATTTGCTCACCACATACACTAGATGACTAAAAAGATTACTTTTGAGGAAAAAGCAAACTATTGTCACTGTAAACATGACATTTCAAAAATCAGATCACTTGATTTTTTCAACATTTTTTCAAAATGCTGACAGAACTTTTTTTTAATTCTTTGACTCTTCAATAGTGGCTCTTCTAGGCAAATTTAGTGCCGATATCAAATGTCCATGTGTTTGTGTCTATAAAATACGAAAACAATTTTAATTGTGAAAGTATTTGTCATAATTTCATCCTGTCTTTTAAATACATATTAACCCAGTTATAATGTACCCATTATATGTGTGTTACATGTTACATGTGCACCCACAGTGCATTTTTGTCTTGTCTTTTCTCTAAATGACAATATAAAGAAATATCATTAAGTTTTTATTTTATTATTCTATTCATTTTTTATTTATGATATAAAAAGTACATCTAATACAAATTTCAATTTAATTTAGAAAGAGTGGTTGATAAATATATTTTGCCACCATTTTCATGAATGAAATTAACGCTGCTTCTCATTACATTATAATTTTTGATTAGGATTATTTTTGACTGAAGCACTGACATCACTGTACATGTAGTGGAAGCCTTAAGGCCTGTGCAGCATCAGTAAAAGTCTGATCAGAGCTGAGAGCAGAGGAAGAGGTTGTTCTAGGACAACACACTGTACGATTGAATGTTCTGAAACTACAAACGGAAAGCTTAATGTTTGACCTACTAATAACACATGCATTTCCCTCTTTCTAACTGTTCGGAAGAAAATATAACTATATCCACATGTAGAAATTTGTAAGTTAATTGCTCAAGACATACAGCACAGACCCTGCAGAACATACAGTATACTGTATTTAAGAACCCTTAAAGCTGAAATTATACTTTCCACATTTCAGTGCACAAGAATCCATTAGGGTCTGCCTGACGAAAAACTTTGTCATCAGAGGGTGTACGCATAGGCTCTGTGCGGATGTCTGTGTACCTCCAATTTTTTGTGACTTGTCCACTAGGGGTGGGGGGTGGGGGGAATCAATACAGTATAGTATTGCGATATTTTGCGACAATGCTTCTAACGTGTGTTACCATTCAGTTAGCGGGATACCTTCATGTGAAGTGTTTCGCTCACACGCTCAATCTGACCTCACAACGAGCGTTAAACCTGCCAGCAGTAGCCAGGCTCATGGGGAGGGTGCGGCGCATAACTGGCTTTTTCAACAGAAGCACGGTGGCAAACCACGCTTTGGAGAAAAAACAAAAAATGTTACAGCTCCCGACTCACAAACTCAAGACTGATGTCAGCACAAGATGGAACAGTGCTTACGAAATGCTCCGGCGGTTCCTTGAACAACAGCCTGCTATTTGCGCAGCGCTGCTGACTCCCGAAGTGAGAAAGGGTAGCACAGATATCTTCACCTTGATTGAGACGGGTATTGGGAACGCCGAAGAAATCGTCCGGGCCTTGAAGTCAATGCAAGTGGCGACCACTGTGATGACTGAGGAAAAGAATCCTACTCTGTCACTCGTAGCACCGCTGCTCACACAGCTGCTGCACGACACACAGGACAACATTGGCGACACGGCGCTGGTCAGAGATCAAACAAAGCATCAGTCAAGATCTTAAGAAGAGATATGCCAATGCAGCAGAGAAGAATACCCTCTACACATCATCTACCCTTGACCCCAGGTTTAAAACCCTGCCATTCCTGTCCCCAGAGGAGAGACAGGAAACCTATGCCAGAGTGGTTGCTGAGGCTGTCATCCTTCAGGTAAACAAACATTTAAATAATAATGGTAGAATGGATTCTAACCCACTTAAGAAATATCACTGCTCTATGAATAATAATAATAATGTAGTTATAGTGGTAAAGATTTATTTAACACTTAAAGACAAATTAACCACAATATTATTTAGCTACCATTGTCTTGCTTTACCAAAGAGAAACAACATATTTGCTGCATACTTAATTTGAGATATATTGAACATATTTATTCTCTCCGTCTCTGTCTCTCTCTCTCTGATTGTGTGTGTGTGTGTGTGTGTGTGTATTTGTATTCTACAGGAAGAAATGTGGCAGCAGACCATCCCGGAGCCAGAAGCCCAGGAACATCAGGAGGAACCTGGCTACACTGAAGAGGATCCCGGACCCCCTGTCATACCAGCCAAGATGTCATGTGGGCTAGCAGACTTGCTTGGTCAGACATATGGTGATGTTGTTGGAGCCCCACCAAAATCATTATCTGCCACAGCTGAGGAGGAGGTGAAAAGATACCAGGAGGTCACACCACTGGCACTCACAGAAGACCCACTAAGCTGGTGGAAAGCACATGAGCAAGTCTATCCTTTACTGGCCAAGCTGGCAAAAAGATACCTTTGTATCCCAGGTACTAGTGTCTCAGCAGAAAGAGTCTTCTCAACGGTTGGAGACATTGTCACAGCACAAAGGAGCACTCTGACCTCAGAGCATGTTGATCAGCTCCTCTTTCTGAGCAAGAATGCTGACATTTCTTCACTGTCCAAATGAACTTTTTTAGTCCCAAGGCCAGCAGCAAGTGGTAGCACATTTTATTTATTTTAATTTAAGAGTACATGTTGCTGAAGGGGCTGCATAACTTTTTTGTACAAGTTGCATTGTTCAAAATACCTGTAATAGTACAGTAGTCTTGGAGTATGTAGACTGTAATACAAACAGTTCAGTTTGTCAGGTGCATGCAACATTTATGACAGTGTTGGTCAGTCTGTCTGCTTGACAATCACATTTTGCTGCAATAAAAATGACTGAAGTGAGATGAACAGACTGAAAACTTTATCTTATTAGATAAAACAGATGTTGACAAAGACAAAGATGTTTCATTTGGGGACATAATTTGCAGTTGAAAAAAGGTAATAAATCGCAATATATATATTATATAATATATTGTGACTTAAGTATTGTGATAATATTGTACTGTGGGGCCTCTGGTGATTCCCACCCCTATTGTCCACATGTCCTCTACACTACACAAAGCTATGGAATACCTTTCTGCACGTGTGGAAAGCATCATCCAATTGTACTCCAGAAAGTAGTATATATACAGTATATATGAATATGTTATCAAACAGTAACAGAGATAGCAGAATGCAGCTAGTTAGCAGGAGACCCAGGATAGCCGATTTGCTCAGCACCACGAGGTGCTATTTCACCACTCCGACCAACGTTCACAAGAGAGAACTCTCATCAGTAACGAGTTGGTGCAGGTTATGCTGTCTAACAATTTGTTACACACTCGTACTTCAGTACCAAGCCTTGTTTGATCTGCTCCATTTGCCCTGTTAAAGTTTCCACATTATGCTGTAAATACAAATCAACACTTCCTGCAAGAGTTTCAAATTAAAAGCCCTCTCGCGTTTCAAAGGACAGAAACTGTGATACATTTGCAGGAAGGTGTTGTGGAAAATTCATTGACTTGCAAGGTTCTCATAAGCACCTGTAATGTAGCGACTGTAATCTTTCCTCAAGTGTCAGTCGGCTGAAGTTTTTTTCATTTCTTATTTTGATGTTAAATTTAAGAAGAATAAAAGTTAAGTTGAATGGTTTCTGTGAAAAATAAAAATACGATGCATCAGTTTTTCTGATGGGTTGTGGTGTAGCTAATTTCTTATTCATGGGGTCCCATTATATTCAACTTGGGAACCGAGTCATTAGTGTCACCCAGTGGTAAAAGTTGGTATACCAGTCCAGTCTATCCTCAATATCAAACCGATTTAAAAAATTTTTACACCAGCCCAACCCCAGACTAGAGGACACAAAAAATTGCAGATATGCGGCTGTCTGCACAGAGCCTACGTGTACCCTCTTTGACAAAATATACAACACGCGGACCCTAGCAGACATTGCACACTCCCTGCTGTCTGCAGCTGTCCATGTATGTGTTTGTTTTGAAGTATATTCTGGCCCTTACAGACTTCAATTGAGCATAGAAATGATTAATTAAGAATCACTTAAAACCAAACTTGTAATGCTGATTTGCACTGCCTGCTGCCTCCTTCAAAAAGGTTTCAATTGTCACACACATTTAATATAACAATATCATTTGATAGATCGAGGTGTAAAGCAACACTTTAAACAAGTTTATGCTTAATTAAAGACTCTGTCCTTAAGTTACTCAAAAGTTAGTTTCCCTTACCTGAGCCCATCCCAACCACATAGATTGTCTCTCCACAGCCTTCATCTATCCGTTCCCTCAGATACCGTAGTAATGAATCATACTGTTCGGCTGTTGGACTAACTAGAACCAGCTGAAAAGTAAGACACAGGGGACAGGACAACAGAAAAATAAGTGCAGAGGTCAAACAAAAGCAAACGAGTCTAACAAGGCTTTTGGGAGTATCTTGAGTTCACAACTTCAACAAGTAATAACAGATAGTAGCTTATATTTTATGGATATGTGCCCTGAAAATCAATAATTGTGACGATCTTTTGTCAATTCAGTTTGATGCCTTAAACTGCTTCTGCAATGTTTGTAAATACAGTTGATCCGCTACCCTGTGGATGGATAACCTGCCAGCTGGATGCAGTTGCATACGTAGGGCAATATACGTGTCACTTTCTGGTGTTTTGCACAGCCAGCTCAAAATGCACTGTGTAAAGCTTATATGCAACTGGGATTTTGTAATGGTACTCCACATCATTCGCTTACCGAATCAAAAGAAAAAGTTGCTTGGCTGAAACATCTTAAAACTTAACGTCAACAAGTCCAATTTACAGTGAGGCCCACCTTGCTGCTTAGGTCTAAATGATCCGCGGACTCGCCGTTTGTGCCATCGCCGTCTTCAAACCCCTCTGCGCTGGATGGATCGTCGGCACATCCCCGATCTGGTGCAAACATACAAGCGGGCACTATGGACTCTGCTGCTGGTATTGAACCCGGGCATATCGCTGGTTCTGTCGCCGTTAACGACGCCATTTCTAGAAAGAGAAATTATGTAAACGCAGCAAATAAAGTAACTAACTTATCTCCTTTGCTTGGCTCCAGTAGCTAGCATTGAGCCATTAGCAAATACAGAAAACTAGCTAAGGCTAATAAAACAACGAACTTGCTGTTATATGTAACACTCTTAAAATGGAAAAAATAAAAAAAATAAAAATCACCATAGCCGAAAAATGTCAACTACATTTTCAGTTTTAGACATCTTAATTGTTAAAAAAAAAGAATTATCTAAATAATTAAATCTCTGATGAAATGAAAGCTTACCAGAAGTAGCTAACAGACTGAGAAGCTAACTTAGTTATTTATTCGGATTGGCTTCGGTTTCTGCGCAGACTGTATGGCCCGCCCATCATAAAATGGAGACAGAGGATTGGCTACAGTACTCACAGTCACGCCCATTGGGATGAAATACAACACATATCAGCGTGTCTGCTTGCTCGGGTGAAACCGTAAAACCCTGACCTACTTTTCTGTCACAAGTCACACTGTATGACATAATAAATTTAAGTAAATCACTGGGTTAATTTGCAAAATTTTTATTTGTTTTTCAAATCATGTTGGTGTACTCAAAGGAATATCAATAAAACTGGAGTTATGTTGTTTGACAAGATATCTGATTTTTGTTTTTAATTTTCATAATTTTTCTTTTGTACACTCAATGGAATATCAGTTACACTGCTGTGGATTTATTTGTTTTCAAACAGTTTGTCTGTTTTTGCAATTGAACTCTTGTCTTCCAAGAGAAAATCTATAGGCCGATCTATATTGAAATAAATAAAACATACAGTTCAATAGCTTTGGAAATGCTTAGAGTACCTTAACATTTAAATGCATATGCAGTCAGTAAAAAAAATCCATACTGTTCTATGAATACTATTTTGTGAATATGTGTGCTGAAGGTTCCACACAAAAAAGAAAGAAATAAAGTACATCTCTATCGACATGCTTAGCGATTATGACAATAAAAATATTTCGATATTTTTTTTAAAAATGCCTATGCTTCATGAACACAACACTTCATTTTCAGCATATACTGAATTGTGGGCTTCTCATAGGCTGGTAAATGTAAATATGATGCCTATGTCCCATGCTGCCATCTAAATATCAATAGTATACATTTTATTCATAATGGTTCCACCACATTCTCATACAAATATGTTATATTTGTAATGTCTTTCATATAGTTTTTTCCACATATTTGTATTTATTTATATATTTATTATATTTCTTCTCACAAGCTGTATGTTATAACAGTATGGTACATTTGCTCCTGTGGTCAATTATTCCCTAATAGGTAGGGATAAAATGAACTGAATGTTCTGAAGGTTACAGAAAATGAGGCAAATTGATAATAACAGCCTCTTCTCTCTTCAACTTCTGAATGGTAAAAAAACAAACATTCCAGAAAATAAAAAAACATAATGTGACCAAAAAATAAAATAAAATAAACATTGGCCGAGACAGGATTTCGCTACATTTAACATGTTTTTGGCTTAGCATCACAACTTGTGAAATTATGGTGAAATTATGTGGATTCTTGAGTACAGTTAGATAGCTTTGAAAATTACCCCCCAAAAATCTTACCATTTGCAGTGCCACTGACTCTCTGCCCACTGGATGGTGCTCTGAGGCCCACTGGTTGAGAATAACTGCTTTATACAATCATGTGTTTCACAAATTGGGGAACCTTGCCACATCTTTGCTTGTGAAGTGCTGAGCCTTTCAAGTATGCCCGTTTTACACCCAATCATGATACTGTCACCTGTTGCCAATTTTACCACTTTACCTTTTTATTGAGCATTCCACAACTTTCCCAGTCTTTTGTTGCCCCTGTCCCAACTCGATTGAAACGTGTTGCTGGCATCAAATTCAGAATAAGCATATATTTACAAAAATCAATGAAATTGAGGAGGTAAAACATTAAACATATTGTTTTTGCACTGTTTCCAATTAATTGACTAAGCCTATATGTCAAAAAGGATTAGCAGATTATCACATTCTGTTTTATTTAGGTTTTACTCTGTGTCCCAATTTATTTTCAGACAATTTTAAAATATTTTATCATTCCCAAACTATAGCCACCATCTCATGAAGCAGAAAAGTGACAGAGTCAAGGCGGTAGCCATGGGCAGTCAATGTGGGCACCAAACGTGCATCTTGCCCACCCAATCAAAAGTTGAGAAAAATAGCCAATTGAAATATATTACAGAAAATATCAGTGCCGCTTCTAACTTCTGATTGAGTGGGCAGCCTGCAGCTTGCGATGCCCACTGCACACTTCTCTTCCCGTCTGGTCCATCTCGGACCCGTCTGGCCCAGCAGGGGCAGGGCTGCTGTGGACTGTAATGGAGTCTAAATGCATGTAAACTCCATTTATCCACCTCTCAAATTCTGAAATAGCTTTTATGAGCTTTCCGCAGTCTTTCGGTCACATTAAACCTGTTAGTTACTCAGACTGGCTTCCTACCGCAGTTTCTGTTGTAGCTTCTAGGAGGGCTAGTTTTGTTTTACGTTTGAACATTGTATCCACGTGTGAGACTCAGAGACAGCTGTTACTGTTAACAAGGAGCAACCAACAAACTAGAATTGGTCGATGAGTGATTCACTTGGAACAAAGTTCCGGAACCTTCAACTGATCCGGGAGTGTTGAGTCTGCTGCCTCCATTAACTCGGATCCTTTCGGTCATACACTTGCTGCACCAGTCAATGTATACAAATTAAAACGATTAATTGCGTCACTCACTACTCTCCTTATAACCTGTACAATCTAATTTTAACATAGGCTA
>JBBPCS010009291.1:0-31101 GCA_037974645.1 Hollardia meadi | reverse complement strand
GTGTGTGTGTGTGTGTGTGTGTGTGTGTGTGTGTGTGTGTGTGTGTGTGTGTGTGTGTGTGTGTGTGTGTGAGACCACTGCTAGTTTATCACATTGATCTGTTCCCCAGATTCCCTGGCTCTGATGAGCTATAGTTGTAGAGAACATTTTCACCACATTTAACTAAGACCAACTGTCCAGCAGGCAAGACATGGATCTAAATATTCGGACCACTGGCTATGAGACATGGCTGGTTTCATGTCAAAGTGCCTGCCTGGCAGAGAAGACACAATTAGCAGCCACAGCCAAAATGTACGCTAAGTGCGATGATCTTCTCGACTGCTGAATTTGATCTTCAGCCAGAGGGATAGTATGGAAGGCATATGTGTAGGGAAATTACAGTTAAGAATTAACTTTCGAGATATTGATCACACTTTGAGGTTTTGGACACAAAGTTGATTCATTAACTGAGGGCAAACAAAGTGAGTTTTTTTATCAGCATCCTCTCAAATAGCTAGCATACATGGCCAGCATGCGTCAGTGATGTTTTTAGTCTTAATGGACCACAACTGTCTCTCTGTTTTCTTCTGGGGGTTTCCAGTGTCTTTGCTTTCTCCAGTTATGGTTGCGGTCAATGCGTCACCGGAGTGCTTGTTTCGTGGGTGTGTGTCAGTACTCATCCACACTACTACACATATTTGCTGGAGATCGTGTTACTGCCTGCTTCGGCTGTCTTCGCCTTCTGTCAGGCTGATGATTACTTAAAGCGTTTTGTGTGTGTTTGCATCAGGGTTCCAATTGGTTTTAAGTATTGTCTGTCTTTGTTTCAGTAAAGATTTTATCAGTAAATATTTTTGTCAAATGTAGTCATGAAATTATGTCAGTCAAATGTCTGGTCTATTTTGTGTGTGGGGGTTGTCTGGGAGTGTACTCATAACATGAAAGCCTGTCCCTCGTGTGTGTTTTTGTTCTTGTTTGTGGACTGATGTCACTTAATTGCGGCTTACGTTGCCGGACTAGTGCTGCTGTTTTCCTGTAAGTTCGTCATAGCCGGGTGTCTGGTAACTGGAGCCTGGCTGAGTGTGCTGATAACCAAAATATGCAGGATGTTTGCTGGACAAACAATGTCACAGTGTTTTAATTGAATGAATTAAATACTGTAATATTTCTAATTTCTTTAGAGACCAGCATATTACTGATGCTGATACCAGTAAACCAGTCATAATTCAATATCAGCCAATTGCTAACATCAGCATGCCAACATACTAACAATGAAATGACATGAATATTACTAATAGGGATGCACAATATTTATTATTTTTCAACCGATACCAATAACCAATTCCAAAGCTCTGTTGTCAGCAGTTCATGTGCAGGGCCCATATCTTCAGTGTTCACAACAACTATGTGTGCACTTAAAAGGAGATGCATGACAAGTATGTTAATAAGGTTAGTGCTGTGAAAGAGGTCTTAGCGGTGTGCACTGTCTGAGAGTGAGGAGTGCAGCGGGAAGCAATGAGTCATCAGTGGTCTGTTCAGAGTCTGTCCTCGTCAGAGAATTTTCTGTTTCAGTGCTGCAAAGTGCTGTTTTATGTAGTCAGAATGTATTTGTCAGCTGTGTCACGTGTACCTCAATCATTGATTATCAGTAGTTTAAAGCAACCACGTCAGGAGATGTATTCAAAACCTGCTAAATTTCTAAAAAAGGACTTTTAGATCAGCTAAGAATGATGAAGAAAGGCTTTCCTAACAACTAATGGAATGTTTCCCATGAGTCGTATCATTCTAATCTAGTTGTTGTTTATTCAATTGTGGAGTATCAAGGGACAGTGACTTAGGTTAGTGGGATGAGTGTTTTGCATGTTTTTCTTCACCTTGCCGCTCATCCAGCCGCATACAACATCATCCAGCAATGCAATGCACCATCTCACATATGGGGGGGCTGAGAATGCAAGAGAGGAGCGCCACAAGCCGCTGCTGCCAGATGCCACAGCAGCAGCCGGCAGGTCAACTCCAGATTAAAGTAGACCCCACGTCCCCCTCGTCCTCTCCACATACAGTCACTGTTCCTGTCTGTCCCTGCCACTGCCAGCCAGAGAGGAAATTTCCCTTCATTGATTAAAGCCCAGGGCTAATTTTAGTGGGACTTAGCAGTGGCTTTGTTAAAATGTTTGCGCAAGTATGTCATTGTAAGCATTCCGATATTGGAGGCAGGATAGTGGTCACAGAGGCAGCCCCATGGGGGGCAGGGGTGGAATTAATTGGTTTGTCATAACTTTATTGTTTGGGAGAGACCTGTTTGCTTTTCCAGTTGCATTCTTTCCACTAGACATGATGTTTTTTTTGTTTAGTTTTTTCCAAATTGGTATGTCCATCTTGTAATAGGTTTGTTTGCGTGAATGTATTTTAACAGAATTGTTAGAACTGCCAGTTTTCTTTACTAGATGAATGAAATTGAAAGCTATTTGGAACAAAATTAATTTGCTTAATTCTAAATTAATTAAGATACTTTTTCTTTATCACTTTGCCTCCTGACTTATTACATTGTTCCATTGTGAAAAGAGCTATTCTAATACAAAAAAGCATATTGAAATAACTGAATAATTATTTTGAATTACATATGAATGTTTTTATCCCCCAGTATTTTAGAGAACAAAACACTTTTCGAGAGAAGCTGTAATTTCTTTTACAGTTTTACATCATAATCGTCTTGTGCTAAAGGTTTTGGATATAAAAAATGTTGATTAATTACAGTTTTATCTGTTTAAAATTTCTGATATTGTCTCCAATTTTTCTTCCCTAGGCAGTGGTCTGTGACATCTAAAGGTAAGTTAAGACACCTGCACATCCTTGAAGAATTTTACTTTTCATTTACAATTTTTGTTTAATTTTCACTTCATGTGTTTATCAGTGGTGTCCGGCCTAGAGTGTATAATAGACACAAAGAGCAGAATGCAGTAGTAAGTAGGACCTTGTCAACGAATTTTCAAGGTTGATAAACCTCTCTAAACCCTCAGCCAAAAACACTGAGTCAGCCAGCTGTCTGAAGCAGACTGCCTGGTGGGATAAAACCTACGCAATCACACAGACACTGGTCCATGCCAGCTAAAACCACATCAATAAGTAGTGGTGCTATTTAGTTTAGGCTGTGCAGGCTATTCTTCTCCAAATAAGGGCTGCTCCCTGAGAGTAACATTGTTTTTGTTTAGAGCATGATTTGGAGAATGTAATTGCTTATCCAAAAAAAAAGTGATCATTTGACTAGGCCTTATGGAGTCCAGCTTTTCAGAGAATAAACAGAATAATGCAAATGTTGGGTTTTTTATATTTTAACTACCAATCTCAACTTCATATATCACTTTGCCCTTTTTCTTAAAAATGCTAAAAGGGATTGAAAACTGCCAACAGACTTCTCATTCTCACCCTCACCTACACTTCTGTTACCAGGGTATTAATGAAAAAAAATATGTATGACTGCACACCATAATATTTGCTGATAGGTTTTGTCTTTCCTCTTCTCAGCACCATCCAAACACCAATCCTCCAGTCTGTCACAGAACACCGCGGTGTGTCTGAACTGTTATCAGTGGCTGCAGCCTGACAATCACCAGATTCGACTGCGTCCCAAGCAGCGGCCGTCAGCACGGGTGCAGAGCATCCTGCGCAGGAAAGCCCGGGGCAAACGACTTAGCCTGGTGCAGAAAAATCTGCTGCACCGCTTCCAAAAGTCCTCGTCCATACTGGTGAGAAGACAAAACACTAAAACACCATGGATCTGGTTATGTATTTTACTGCACTGCAGCATATTGTCCTTGCAGAAAAACACCAGGGGCATATGCCTGAACTGTGTCCTCAACTATAGTAGTGTTGAACTAAGGACTGCAGGGGGATGTAGAGGGTTTTATAGGATTTTTTGGGGCTGATGCTGATACAGTTTCTAATTTACCTCAAATGTTTTTTTTAAAGTTAATAAACTGGTGTTAACCTTTGATCTGTGACGGAGGCAATTGTTCAGTGACAATCCAAAATATATCACATTTTTTATAACTTAACAGGCCCTACATTATCTCTTAATGTATTGTTTCCAATACGTTAATACCATTCCAGTTGCTGTTGTTATTGAGATGAAATCTTTTGTAGTCATTCTAAAAACATTCCTGGCTTCATTATATTGTTCCACTCATCATTACAGACTTTAGTGGTCCTATTGAGCTTAACTGTGAGAAGCCTAATGTTGCCAGACAGTCAACACACACCCTGTTCCCTCCCATAGCCCCCTAAATTGTAACACTGGCCCCTTTTTGTCTGTCCTCTTAATAGATGGCACCAAGCAGGGACAAAATAGCAAGCTTATTTTGGCCAGCACCCACCCACTCTACTGATAAGCCCATTTAGATGAGGAAAAAGGATGATGGAGCCCTTGGATCAACAGAAAGATGAACAGAACAGTTAAATGATGGACCGCAGAATAGAAATTTGTCACCTTGTAACATAATTTTGTACGCAGCAGTAGTTTTGTGCCTCTTACTTTTCCACTTCTGTGGAATGTGGTGAAGGTCATTTTCAGGGTCTGATAGGGAAGTCATGTGGAGAAAGCGATTTATCTTTAATAAATTCAGCTACAACTAATGAAACAATTAACCGAATGAAAAAAAATCTTTTTTACACAGTAACTAAATTGTCCTAAAATGTAAGAATGCAGCTATAATCTTCACAGTAAGATCAATATTCTGCTACATCAGAAATTGCACCAACATGGATGTCGTGAAACATAATTTTGGAATTGGGAAATCTGCTAAATGTTAATGCTAAATGAAATGTTATCATCCCTGAATTTTTTGAATAATGATATAAAATGCTATGTGGTGTCATGTCACATAGAATTGTAGAAGAAAACCCATGCTTTTTCTTCTCTAGGACAGCATAACTGAGTAGGGTGCATGCCTTAGTCCCACTCAGCCAGTCAGAGCCCTGAAGCCCCGCCCCACTGTGATGTGATAGTGTTTATATCATGCAGCCCCTGCTGCACTGAGACACAGCTGAGCGGCTCGCTTATTTATTCAAAGTTTATTAAAAGTGTCCCATGTCCAAACAATAACTCACACTCGACACCCACATGTGAAGTCAGTCGGATGAATGGTTATTGAGAAGAAAAACACCCGATTGGCTGCTGTATGTTGCAGCTGTGGGTCTGTGCGTCTGTCATATTTGAGAGGCCAAGATCCACTAGTAATCGAATAAAGCGCCAGTATTTAGGCCAGTACTTGCTGCCGCCATATCGGAGAGGTCAAGATCTGCTAAATCTGCTAAATCTTGTCCCCAAATGGGTCCTCAGCATTTCACCCGCCAAGTGTAAAGTCAATCGGTTGAATAGGACAGACAGACAGAGATTCTTGGCATTATAGTTCGACCACATGTTATCTTGGGGCGTATTTTACACACAAACTTGAGGATGGATTTATGAATAACTGTTGCAACCCAACCATGGACTTTAAATCTGTAAACCTGTGTGGCTCTGCTGTGCAACTCTCAGCCAATACATCTCCATTAGTTAAGCCTAACTATCTTGTGTTCTGTACCCTGAAGGACACTCAGCCATGGCAGGGCACCTCTCCTCTTACTCATTTGTCAGCGGTGTTTGGTCAGGATGTTGAATGTTGATGTTTGTTCATCACGCGACTTCCATGTAAAACAGTACACCCTGAGTATGTCCTCGAAGGTATTTTTACCCCATTTTCACTGTCACTCGCCTGCTATTTACTGGAGTTTCAAGGGGCAGCATGTCAAGCCTTGTATGCCAGATGGCACACACCTGTGCTCAACAGAAGGGTGATAGCGAGGCGATACTCTTAAAATGCAGAGTGGTGTAGCGGTGAGATAAGAGGAGGAATTTATACTGCTTTCCTTTTTTTTTTGCCCGCCTGCCTGACTCCATGTCGATGAACAGAGCAGAATAACCCTGACAGGGAGAGGGGCTCAGCATGAGGGCCTGGATAAAGAGATTAGCATCCACTCGTCCCCTCTTTAAAGATAGAAATATGGGATCATAGTTATGATAACAGGAGAATCAGATGTAATAGAAGTGTGTGTTGTAACCCTATGAAAAAAATGTTCACAGTCTTAAAAACTGCTTGAGATAATGTGTCAGAGTCACCATGTACCCCAAGGCTCCAGGAAGGGCCCCAGGATGTGCACCAGGCTTTGAAGTCAATTTGACATAGTGGCCAAATTTCAACCCTGATTCCAAAAAAGAAGTTGGGGCTCACTCACTCATTCACATAACTATATTTATGTGAAACTAAATAAAACAGAATATTCGCTAATCCTTTTTGCCATATATTGAATTGAAAACAGTACAAAGACAATATATTTATATTTTATTTATATTTTATCAACTTCATAGATTTTTGTAATTTTATTCTTATTTGATGCCAGCAAAATATTCCAAACAAGTTGGGACAGGGCAACTAGAGCTGCAGCTATTGATTATTATAGTATTCTACAGATTATTCCAACGATTAATCGAGTAATCGGATAAGAAATAATCATTCCTCATTAAAACGCAATAGTAAATATACAAAAGAGAAATGAAGATGAACAACTAATAGTAGGGTCAGCAGGTGTAGGGTAACCCTTCAGCATAGTAAAGAAATGTACATTAGCCAGTCTTATGAAGTTAAAGTTAATGTTAGTTCAACAATGTTTACTTCTAAGTAGTTTCTCCAGGCCAAATTGCATTCTTAAAGTCTTTCCACCTTTTTGTGAGTGAAATATTTAGTCTTCCAAACAATATGCACTCTACAATATGCTCTGTGGCCCATAGAACATGTGCAGAATGCATTCTTCAGGGTAATTTTCTTTATAGCCGGATGTGACTTTTTTGGCTTCATGAGCCCCGCCTCTAAAGCTGTGTCCAGTTCCAATTATACATGTGTTATACATGATGTACCCTTGACTTGTTTTTGTTTGCATTTCATCATTTTATTGTTGTATTTCAGTGTGATAAACTTGAGTGTTCTGTCAGTGTACACAATATTCTGCTCTTACAGTTAGTCACGTGACACCCACAGGATAGACGTGGCGAATTTATCGGAGAAATAATCCAGACGTGCTGTTGTATAAATTCACTGTCACCATCATGCCTGTTTGAGGGCAGATGTGTATTCAAAACGAGGTGTGAGTATTTGCACATGCAGGTATTCATGTTTGCTTGTGTTCTCAGGGCTCTTCCAAGTGTCAAAACAGTTCTGGGATCTTGCACAGGATGAGAGCTGCTTTTGGACACTTTGAAGAGCTAATTGTTTTTTTTATTTTTAATTCATATTTGAATTTGTTTGCTCTCAGAAATCTTCCCACTTTGTGAGTAAAATATTTAGCATTCCAAACAATATGCATATGCGTCACTTTCTATACTGATCCCTTCTAACATCCTGTTTAAACAGTAACTGTATGTGTTGAAATATGTCCCAATCTTAACAAAAATATGAGAAAAACATGAAACAGACCTACACATGTGACCAGTAGATGTCACGGCTTGTGCCAAAAGCACCAGGAGCAGAGGGGTTAGGACCCAAATGCAGAGACCGCAGGCTAAGAAAGTTGAATTGACTGATTTATTCCAAATCCAAAGTTACTCACAAGTACTTGGCAGGTGAGGGTCAAAAACACGAACAGTCATAACAGAAGGCAAACAGCCCAACAACAAAAAAGGCAAAAATAAAAAAAACACTAACTAACAGGCACATGGGTAAGCACACAAGGTAACATAAGCAATGATCTGGCACAGAGGAAAGGGGAGACAGAGACTAAATACACTAGAGACAGGAGGACAATGAGGAACAGGTGATCTAATCAAGGTGGGGCAGACAAGACACAGGTGATACCAATCGGGGCGGAGCAAACAATCACAGAGGAGGGAAAAGGAACACAGACAGGAAAAGTAAAGACACACAAGAAAAGTACTAAATGAAAACTGAGAAATAAATTAACCTTGACCCAAGAAAATAACCAACTAAACCTGAAACCAAGACAGTAATTAACAGGAAACAAGAAACTCAAACTATAACAAGGATTAAACACAGAAATAAACCAGAATTCAACAAGGAAACAACCAACCAAAACCATGACATGCACAGTCACATTTATACACGTGGGCAGCTTGCAGTATTTATACTCCAGGGTGTAAATCCCCTTCATTTCACACCATTTTGCTCTCACTTTAGGATGCATGTATGTGCCGCCCTCAGGGTGGATGTCGGCACATGATATGCATTCCTCAGCTCTGTGAAACTGTCCTAGAGGTATTATAAATAAGGTAGGCTTATGCATGCCCGACAGGTTATCTAGCAATAGATATGGAAATATGTTGGATTGTTGCCCCACAAGAGAGGACAGAGACCCTAAATGGAGCGAAAGATAACCCATTTGCCTCCGCCTTCTTTCTTCTGTTCTCCCTCCTAGAGCATTGTTGGTTACAAGAGAAAAAAAGTTCAGTTCAGGCTCTCCCTTGGCCGTGTACTTTCATGTTGTTTTGGTCGGTGAATCTATTAGAAGTGATTCTACCTGGAAGTTCAGCAGAAGAATTACTCTTTTTTTTTCTCCAAGACAAGTCAATATGTTTACACAGTGCCATACTCTGAAAAGAGTGCTTGTTTTACTGTGAAAATAACACTTGCATTCAGAACAAAAGATTTACCGGGGCATGAAAAAAACAAAGTGACAGAATATAAGTGGTTGAAAAATCCTTTCCTTTCCCAGAAGGGCTATTTGTTCCTGACGTGAGTCCAACGTCTCTTTGTAATTTATGTCACCGCTTTTTATTGACCTCACTGACCACCTCTCATCCTCTCATCCCCATTCTGTTTCTCTTGTGTTTTACCTCAGCCCATCCACCTGACCGCCTTCTGCCCCTGAGCATTATCCTCATCTTTCTTTTCACCTCCTTCCATTCTTGGCCATGTCTTCACCACATCCTTCTGTCATGTTTATCTTCACTCGAGTGATGTTGCCGGAGAATGTGCCTCGTGAGGAGATGACAGGAAACAGAAGACAGTGATGTCTTGCTGGTTCTTCTGTTTGCTCTCAGGGAACAGGAAAAGCTCCACTGAGGGTTTTGACACCTCAAGGGTGTGCAGTTAAGTGACGGGATGACAAGAGGGGAATGTGTTGGGGAAGAGAGAGGCCATGAGGGAATCTGCATCAGCAACAGTGGCGGTGGCCTTGGGCTTTTTAGATGCAGAGACTTGCTGGGAAGTCACTCACGTCTCACGTGTGTAGGGATTTAGTAAAGTATGCACCGAAGTATTTTAAGCATGTAAACACATACATGCACAGTAAGTGCAGCAGTCATGGCAAGTAAATGCCAGCTGGGTTAGTGACTGGCAAACTGTGTATTAATTTCTTCCAGCACACACACACACAATAAAGCCTGGGCTAGGATCAGATGGAGTTTCTGCTCTGCACTCTCATCATGGTCGTAGCCCAGCTCACGAGCAGGATAAACCACATGAAGAGAACTTGATGCTGCATCATAACATCATGTAATCTCGCAGTTATCCTCTGTACCTATCTTCATTTTGTTTCCCCACTGCTATTTAAAGTCTACTCTGCATCCCTACAGTGGGCTTAACTAAGCGGGCACGGGTGTCCAGGTTTGGAAGCAACCGCTGTTAACAATATTAAAGACTTTACTCTGCGCTCTTCCTGCTTAAAATGAAAATATCATGTAAAGGTTTTAAAATTTGTCAATGAAAAAAAACTTGATTTTGCATTTTGAAATGTCATAAATGCTAAATACTCCAGGCCATTATGCAGGGGTAAGTTTCTAGATTCAAACCAGAAGATTACAGCTTTCCCTAAATAAAAAACCTCCACAGATGACATCTGTGGTATTTCAAGAAGCATTTGTCCTCACAGATCACCTGAGGATAATTTTATGTTCTTGTTGAGGGCTATGGGATGAATAATTTAAAATGGTGATACCTTTCCTCCAGCCTTTGCTCTGGTTTTATTTTGAGGCAGATCTGCTTGTGTGATACAGGATAAATTGTGACCTTTATCATTGCCAATAGTGACAGAGAGAAAGAGAGAAACATATATAACATCTTTTTTTAATGGCTCTCTATATTCAGATCGGGTGTCTCTGTGTATTTACTGGGCAGCCTGCCTCCAGACAATGTGGCTGCCAGTACCACCACAGCTTGCCTCGTATTGATCCCCCAACTGCTCTTCTGCTTTCGGCTTTATCGTGTCGTATTGATGTGCTCTCAAATGACTTTCACACACATTACGCACAGATATTTGTGCTTTCGAGTGCACACACGCACAGGCATTTTGAAAACTCTGTTCACACTCGACATTCAGCACTTACAAGCTCATATTCAATTCAAAGACTCTTACAGGATCCTCATTCTGCCACTCGCTCTGTTACTCTACTCATCTTCCCCTCTTGGGTGGTATCGCGCTGCCTAGGTCAAATTAATCAACCCAAGCTGACCTCTGGCAGCAGAGAGAAAGACAGGAAGGGAGGTATTTATGGAGCAGGGGCTATTAATAGACGAAAGGGTCCATCTGCTGCATTGATTTAAGTGGGTATGTGTTTGTGTGTCTGTGGATGTATGTCGGTTCATTATTTCACGTGCAATTTTTCCTCAAATTCTCAGAACCAATGTTACATGTATGAGTAACCTCATACGTGTCACATGGTGGCAGAAATGTATGTTTCTGGAAAAAATGTATGAGTGACATTGTGACAGAAAGGCCTGGCAGCTCCTAGACAGCAGAAGTAAAGATTATTTTTGTGTTCATTAGGTTAAGGATTATTCATTCAAAATTGTTTCACACAGTATTGGGTTAGACATCGTCAACTGGGCACAGGTTCAGCTCAACGCTACAAAGCTGCAAAATCTCATAGAGAGTTCCCACATTTATTATTTATCTTTCACTCTTCTCATTTAAACATCATACTGTTATGAGTTACTGTTACTGTTATCCCTGTACATTCATGTGAACTTGCGTAGGATGCATGTCTTTTAAGAGTTGCTGGTAATTTGTCAGCATGTTGGCAAGCCCGGACTTCAACCCTTCACTGCACAGACACCATGAGAATTAGACTGAACAGCAGGTGTTGACATTCCATACACTGTGCATGATTGCCAGAGCTAAACAACCGTGATATGTGTCTATAGGATCAAGGTTAAGTGTGTCTGTGACGGTGGCTGTCTGTGTCGGCTCGTGTTTCATGTTAAACACGAGCATGCGCGGTAGATAAGACAGGAAGCAAGAGGCTCCTCTTTTTGTTCGGATGAGAGTAGGGTGAAAAGTCAAGGCTGGTCCAGTATGAAAATATACTGTGCATTCTGTATATACTCATTTAAGAGACTGTATTGGATTGCTATTCACTATTTTTCCTTTATGGTTGATTTCAGTTTAATATTGTAATCATAATACCCCTTAATATCCCGTCCCCAGCTGTGTATAGGTGGTTGTTTATCCTCTTCTTACCCTGAAGCTCCACAGTGTCACCCTTAAATGCTTGACTGGCCTCTGTGTAGTTCTGTCTGCTGCCAGGATCAACAGCTCCAGATGAGGAAATCAAATCTCTCTGTGGCACCGGTTCACGTGTGTCCCTCAGAGTGCATGCACTACATGTCAAAGGATTAGCGTAAATTATACAGGTACACGTGATGGTTGGGATTTCATTTCAGGATATCATGACTTCTCATGCAGCAACCATAGCTTCGCTGTTTTGTCTGATAAGTCTCTCCACTATGCTTCGTCCTTCTTGTTGTTCTTGTCATTCCTATCATATCAGTGCCTCCGTACAGGCCAGGTGATGATAGTGGGGCCACTAGTGGTAACTAGAGGACAAGGGGATAAACAGCATGAGGTCACTGTAGCTGTAAACATCCATCTGCAGCCAGCTGTGTGTCTGTCTGTGTTTGATCCACTCCACTGTGAGACACACAGTCTTGTTTTGAGATGGTGTTTTTTCCTCCCTTGGCAAATCATTGGATAGTCATCCGAGTGGAAACCAGGAATATCGAGGCTTTCATCTAAATGTCCACATCCCTGATCACTTACAGTATGTGTTACGGCAACAGAACAAATAGCTTTTGTTTGACTATACACCACCAGTTTCCTGTTTAAATTTGATTATATAAACTTTAATGATCTACAGGAGGAAATTGAGTAATTGCAACACAATATAACAGGCTGTACGTTGTGATGGAAAGGTTCTAAATAACAATAAAGCAAATACTGAGTGTGGACTTTGATGAGAGTGCTTATCACAATTTTTTCAAAATATGTTGAGATGGATAGATGCAAACAGGGATGAGGTGAAAATTGTAGGGATACAGTGTGCAAAATTTGCAATATGCATCACAGGCTCTCTGCATCATTAAATTAAAAAAAAACACAACTATGTTTGTCACTATCAGTTTTTGGAGACTAGAAAATGAAATGTGTTATAGATGTGGGGTAGGTTTATACATGTCTGCCTTGAAATCATTCACTTTAAAGTTCACCCAGAAATCAAAAACACATATTTATCCATCTAGATTGTTCTGGGGGAAAAAAATACATTTGAAAAACTCAACAGCAATGTGTCTGTCCAGAAATCATGATCCTGTAACTTAAAATAATCCACAGACCTAGTTGTGAGCAGTTTTATGTAGGAACAACAAACCACCAAACACTGTATCAACACTGTCTACCAAACAACACTGTATCACCCCGCAGAAGAAAACGTTCATCTACTAATGGACGAGAAGCCCGTGCTCATGACAGGGCTGGATGTAAACATTAATGGCGTCCTCCTCGGCTGAGCTGTAATATTAGCAAGCCTATTTCGCTAGTTTCTCATCCATGAGTAGATGTACACTAACAGAAAGAAAATAGTTCCTTCATGAAACTGCTCACAACAAGGTCTGAGGATTATCTTGAGTAACAAGATGATTGATGTTGAGTTTTTCAAATGTATTTTATTTTGTGGCGCTTCGAGCACCACAAGTGAAGTGCCTCCTAGGTACATTATATTGAGAGAAGGCAGACATCTCTACAGCTGATATCTCCAACACTCTGCAACTCACCAAAACTAGATTAAAAAATATCACTACAGGTAAATGGAAAAAAATATGTATTTTTGATTTTGGTGTAAACTGTCCCTTCAGTCCTGGTATAATTTTTTTTTTTTTTTGTTACTATAGATGTGCAATCAGACAAAATTATTTGCATGTAACTTTGAATTTAGTGGTTCTTTGTCTGTCACTGACTAACAATTGTTAGTAGGAGGTGTAAGTTTCTCTAAAACAAAAACTCCAATGTAGTATATCATTAGTGTATTTCTTTCTGTTACCTACAAATATGATGTTCTTAATGAATTCCAGTCGACTTCTAGGGCATACCATTGTTTAAAATTTGCATTAGGGGAATCACTGGTTTCCATTTTTTTCAATACAACATGAAAATCATGTTGCAGTAATTTTAAAGAGAGAAACACAAAAGGTAAAAAAAAAAATGCAATACTCATGCATTAAATTGCTTTATTGTGTCACTAAATTACTTAAAAGAACACAAGTCAAAACTATCACCAGCAAACATTTCTCATGATGACCACAGTGGTTTAAATAGTATTGTCCCACAGCTTGTCTTGTCAATGTCTTAATCTTTGACTTTGGTCTTATTGGTTTCAGCAAGTACATTTTATTCAGAAATGGGAATAATTTATCACATTTTGCATACAGTAAAAATATGATATATTTGACATCTTTCTGGATTTTAACAATATCTTTCAACCACAACCTTCTGTGTTTTAACATGCTTAGAAGAAGTCCAGACTTTTTGCCCTATACTGTAAATTTTGTTTGCAAAGAAGCAGCAGATTGCCGGCTGTCCCACAGATTAGTCGACCCTTTTGACAGTGCATTGGTCAGTCCTGCTCTGAGCCACACCCCTGTGTAATGATGGGTGGGTGAGTTGCTGGGCTTGGTCTGTATAAAGCTGGCGGCACAGTCTCATGTAGTAAACACATACAGTCACGTAGAAAGAAAGAGGAACTCTGTACCCCTGGTCCTTCGAAACCAGACTCTCCAACAGACACCTGTCAGAATCTGAAATGGCTACCTTCGTGTCGGTGAGTTTTCCATCTCATAGGCATTCAGGACTGTCAGCAGTTCGGCTCAGACTTGCTGACCTCTGCAGTGGTGGTCTGTTCTGACCAGTTTTAACCTTGTGCAACTCTGGATGTCTTGTGTCATTAATGGGATTTAAGTTACTGAAGGCTGGGACTGTTAACACTTGGTACTGCATTTGTTACAGTAAGGAAAGTATTCTTCAGGGAGGAGATTTATCTGGCTTTTCTGTTCAAGAGTTTAATTCTGTACTAGAGTTGGTTTAAGCTTCTTAGTTCGAAACACATAGAAACAAGCTACTCCCTGTAGCTTGTCTTGCACTGATGGTCAGCTTATCACTGGGATGATGTGATTGTATCCAAATTGTTATCATCACTTGATCTGATGTTGGTGTCTTAGTTGTGCATATTCGGCAACAATTGAATAAGAGCTTAGACCAAATGCTGTAAATGGAAAAAAAGTGGTGATTACCATAGCAGTTGCTTTTGAACTGTTTATTATTGATTCATTACTGATTGACTGACTGACGGTTTCACAACACCCTGCATTCACCCTGTGACAAACATTTACTGAAGCTGGTCCCAGTCACAATTTAGTTACATGGACTTCACCTTTTTATTGGGACGCAAGACAGTGGGAGGCAAGGGTCTGGGATGCCAATTGTCTTGAATCATGAGGATCTCATGAATGGCATTTGGGTGTCCGCATGCTTTGCCTTATATAGGGTCCTGTGTAGTCTGTGCAAGGAAACTGCTTAGAATTTGTCATGCGAGGCTCAGTCAAGTGTAAACTCAGTTCAAGTGCCAAAGTAATCTTATTTATAAAAATTTTTAAAAAAGGTTTGTAGAGACGAACTGAAAAAGTTTGCTTACGGCTCTTATAGCACCCATACCCTGAATAGGTGACACTGCGTGGTAACAGCCCTACCTTGTCCTCTCATAGGCCAAGTCAGTGTTTCCCATCCTGCTTTAACTCATCTAGTTATTTTCATATCTGTACAAACATTCAAAGGTAAGATGATCTTTGGGATGTTTGGCAGGGCCAATGGGAAGAACCTCAGCTGTTAAGTGAACCATCTCCTGCCATGAATTTGCTTCCCTGACCCCATTGTGAACTATTCCTCAGCTGTGAGATGGCAATAGATGTGTCTGACATCTGTGAGGCTTTAAGCTGGCTTGTGTCACCTCAGGGCATATGAGCACTGAGCACTTCTCATTACAACTCCTTTGCCTGCCACAACTGCGGCTAGTCCTGCTTTCTGTCACTGCAGCCGATGTTCAGTCACAACAAACTCCCGTGTGTCCCAGAGAAAGACAGACAGCTGTGGCTTGACTGGGTTTGATAAAATGTAACCGAAATGACTAAAGCTTTGCCCTCCCTCACTTTGATTTACATGAGCTGGTAGATAAATTGGTATTATATGAGTAGTTTCAAGGATCTTTTAAGAAAACTTGCAGAATTGTTTTAAAAAACATTCCAATGGGGATACCTTGTATGCTGTATGAGAGGAATATAGATGCATGACATGCAATATTAATGAATATGTTCCTTTCCTCTTCTTATCCCAGATGGCCACTTGCCACACTTGCAATACAACATCCAGACACAGAGGAATGAACAGGGACTTTATAGCTTCCCTCGCTAAGACCCACAGCACACCAGGGAGCGCTGGCAAACACAAGACCCCTCAGTCCACCAACAGGGCCAACATGACTACCCCTAAGACTCCTGGAAAAGACAAGACCCCTGCTCATACACCTAGGTAAGTTATTTTAAGGTGGCCGTTATAAATATCCCCTGAGCTAAAATTTTAAATATAACCTTCCTTAACTAAACTCGGTCGGTGTCACAGACATCCGAGAGGATGATGTGTCAGGCATGTTAGCTTTTGAATAATTGTTTCTATATATTCAACACTAAGAGAACTGCGGCTAGCTGTATGGATTGTACGTGTTGGTATCCACACTTACCAGATCATATACTTGTTTCATTTCCTGCCAACCAACAACTTTCTCTCTCTCTTTCCCTACAGGTCATCCAGCTCCTCCAAGACTTCAGGCTCAAGCTCATCTTCCTCCAAGCCCCCCTCTAAACCTAAAAATTGGGTCGTCCAGCGTCTCAGCAAGATACTAATGCGGGAGGACACCCAAGGCAGCAAGAAGGGGGGCTTGAAAGATTTTCTGTCCTCACTTTGAGTAACTTGAAAATTCACCTTGTCTTTATATATATGCTCACAAAACAAGGGGTTAAACCCATGTTGTAACCTGTTTACACCAAAGGCTAAGGGGGAACTTAAGAAAGTAACTTTGTTTTCCAAGCCAGTGTGGGAAGGGTTACAGTTTGCCCACCAACACAGCTATTGCTGGGCTGTTTGGAATGGCGCTCCTGGTATCCTGAATGAAACAACGAGGAGCACTGGGCAGGCTATTTCAACTATTAGTCAGGGTTTCTGCATCTTCTGCTGAGCCAGTCATAAGAGAATGCTTCTTTTGTCCAATTCAGCACCTCTTGTAATCTCCTAACCTAGGGATGCTAATTTAGGTGGCATGTTTGAAGAATTGTTCAGTATTTATCAAATGGCTGGAACATCGCAGAAAACCCAACTTTGTTCTGTGGTTTCTTTTCTTGGCATGACAAGCTGGTTTACATGCCGATGTCTGTCTCCATTTTGGATTTTTTTCTAAAGTTACAAGTATACATTTATATGATAAATAAATATAAAATGATTTTGTAATCATACTACTTAATGTTAAAACTTTTGTACTTACCCTCTCCAGTGGGGAGATGTGTCTGTGTGAATAAATTTGTTATGGCATTGGCTAAACATGACAGATTGACAAGTGTATATACAGTATGTTGTTGCCAATATTGCATTTTTGTACGTGCATACAAATGATTTTGAAAGTGTGCACAGTTACCAGTAAAGATATTTGTAATTATCATCTAAAATGGGACTCATCAGTTGCTGTTTACATTGAATAGGCACATCTGCCTAAAACCCTATTGACAATCAGTATTGTCAAGAATTTACTTTTTCTTTGGGGTTAGGGTTATCTTCTTTGGCAAAATGTTTTTATAAGTTTATTCTTTTCATCTTTTTGTTAAGAGCAGGAATTTAAATATATCTACTGCATTTTGTACTACCTGATTACCTACCAGTTTTCCATTAGCTATTCAATGTAAAGTATGTGTTTGAATCCTGAAATACCTCACGTTTGTATTCAGACTATACCTGAAATAAAACATTTTCAATCTGTGGAACTGCTATTTATTCTTACTCTGATCAGTGCTCAGATGATGTCTTACACTGCAATCTTAGTCTTGTAGATAAATTTGTATAAATTAGTTTTTGCTCATCTGCCAACTTTGCAAATAAGAAACCCAACGTGTGTTAAGTTTAAGGACATTATTCATCACCAGGAAAACTTTTGTGTCAAACAAAATTTACATTTACATGTAAAACAAAAGGTGCAAAATAGAAACTGCAAAGCCTAAATTAAAGTTACTATGTTATAAAGTATGGGCAAAAAATGTGTACAGAAGGGCGCAGTTTAGTAGTTAAAGTAATTATATGGTTACTGTTGAAGCAAAAACATTGTGAGGAACCATTTATCTGTTGTGAAAATGCATTAAATCCAACAGCACTTCATGTTTTACTGCGCATGTCCTGCAGGTGGCGCTGGACTTTCACTAACCAATCCGGCTGCACAGGAAGTACAGCAGCACCAGAGAAGCGTTTGCTACTTAGCAGCTGGTTAGCATGTTGGCCGTCGTTTCCTAATGAATAGTTAACAAATTGTCCTTGAATACAGATTTATTTATGAGATAGTGTTTATGTTGTAGTTTATGGATGGGAGGGGGGCACAGTTTATCCAATCGAGGCAATGTCGGACAGAAAGCGAGCGAGAGAGAAGGAGGACGGACGAGACCACAAGAGACACAAGACATCCAAACAAGATTTTGAGAAACTCAAAACACACACGAAAAAACTCAACCAAGAAGTCCAGAAATTAAAACACGTCGAGACATTGTGAGTAATACTAGTGAAAGCGTTCCTGTTTAAGCTTGTAAACTTGTGCATGAATTATAAATGTAACTTACCTGCTTCTCATACTACAGCAAGTAGTCCACCATCTTAGCAGTTAACGGTTTTTTTGTTGTTGTTGTTGTTTTTACCTGTGTTAGCTAGTTTGGAAATAGCAGCTAAGTTTGAAATAGTTTATTCTGCAGTTATGTTAGGTCTAACGTCAGTATTATCCGTCTGTCATGCAGCTATGAGAAACCTCCCCCAGGATTCATAAAGGTAACGTTTTTTATATTTTAACACATTAAAACAAATTAAGTGAACGCCAAGAAGCTTAAAGAAAAAAACAGATTTCTAAATCACTCAGAAAGTGATCGATGTTGTTGTAGGAGTATGAGGACAAACCAGAGGACTGTATTCCTGCTGAACCAGGAAATGAAGAGGCCAGGAACTTCCTGGCACACGCACCCACCAAGGGGCTGTGGATGCCTCTGGGGAAGGAGGTGAAGGTGATGCAGTGTGAGTACTGTTCATTGGTACTGTTACACTAAATATTAGCTGGGGTTTCAAAGAGAGAGAGAGAGAAAGATGTTCAGCTTACTGTAGTATCGACAAAGATGTAGTCCATACCTGGATTTTCCCTAAACCTCATCACTCAGGACAATCCATGCAGCTACAGAAGTGAGGAGTGGGTGCTCATATTTAATTATTCACTTTGGTAAAACAGAAAGAAGTATGTCCTATGATGCAGCCCCTTGCTATGACTTTTATATCATTTTTTCATTGGTCTTTTCATCTTAAAATACTTTTTTATTTTAAATATTGCTTTTAATAGTGTTATTATTTAGACTGACCTGCCTTAGTTTTTCTTTTGTTTCTAGTTTGTTTAATTGTTTTTTAGATCGGCAGTGTCTTAAATTCCCAGATATTGTGAAAATTCGATGACATACATTGAGTTTTGCACACAGTGAAATACATATATATGTACATATTGGCACTAGAACTCAAGGAAAACTTTCTGGGTTCTTGTAATTAAAACAATATGCAGCCATGGCATCTTCGTATAGGTTCAGAGTTGCACTTATTCCTGATAGTGATTGTGATCAAAAAGCTCTTAACAGTGTTTAAGTTTAGTAACACTTATAGAAGTATTGCAGCACTTGTAGTTAAAGAACTGTTGGTAGGAGTAAACCTCCACCATGTGTGGGCAGTGGTCTTTATAGGTGCTGGCTGCAACCACAAGAATTTAACATTGTACACCATGTCTATTGTTTCTCTGAGGAAAATGAAGGGCTAGAGATTAAAGATGGTGTTGTGGAGCCCTACCTTCTGTCGGACAAAGACTGTCATTATATTCAGTGTCCATTCATTCCTTCATCCCACTCCTTTTCATGCTGCGTGAACAGCCAGGGACTTCGGGAGTCAGTGCACACACGCACATACACATAGGCCCTGTCCACAAGTTGGCATTTGTTCTGCAGGATTTATGTATATGACTTTGCTCTCCTTAATCTTTGAGAAAATGTTTCAATATACAGTATAAACCTGCTTTAAGGAATAGAAAGACATCACAGTATGAATGATGCTGACATGAAAAAAATGACTGTGTACACAACTAATCTTGGTGTATTTGTGTGGTCTCACTTCATAAAGACTCGAGTTGTTCATAGCAGCAAAGCTGCCACTTTAAATGAAGACGATTAAAACGGTGTGAAGTTTTGACACAACATATTTAATTATTTTAAGTAAAGCACAATTGATGTTTTGTAAATTGTTCAAGTCTGTCTTGTTTTGTTTGTTTTGTACATTTTGCACCACATCTCTACAGGAGCAAAGCTAGTCGAGTGTGTGACTCCCAAGTTTATTCTTTTGGCTTTTTTTAAAATTCAAACAAACATCTCATCAATTACCAACGCATAATTAGACGGTACCATCTAAAGGACAACTTGAGAAACAATACTGTGTATACTGTAGTAAGTATAGTAAACTTCTTTTTTTTAAACTTAAATTAATGTATTTTTGGCCATCTTGTGAAGGGGGGTGTCACTACAGTGAACAAAAACCCAGAAAAACGTTATCTAGTTTGGCAAAATAATCTGCTCTGGCTTTTTCCAGAGCTTTCAACTGCAAATCAGAGCCTTCATCACCGAACAGTTTCTTCAGTTGTCATTGAGCTGGTTCAGTTGTCAACAAGAATAGAGCTTATATTCTTGTACAATATGTGCATGTTTGGTTGTATATGACACCTGAACTTACTTTGATTTTGCAAGGTAAAGGTCATGAGATGAAGTTGAGAGCTAGAGAAAGAGCCAATAAGTGGATCTTGAGTTAAGGTTATTTTGTCAAACTACTGTCCCTAAGGTCATGACTGTGAGTTGCATAGCAAGTTCCATGCATAGCAAATATTAAATTATGCATTATCACTTCATTTTTCCCCAAGTAAACAGATTGATGTTTGTTTTCCTTTGCCGCAGGTTGGAGATGCAAACGCTACGGCCACAGGACAGGAGATAAGGAGTGTCCGTTCTTCATCAAAGGCAACCAGAAACTGGAGCAGTTCAGGGTGGTGAGTGTGTGATCTGCTCAAAAAGAATGAGCCCACCCATAATTATTTAGATAAGATATCAGATAATAGTCTACAGTTATAGAATGTAAGTTGGGTTGTGGTAAGGTCAGGGGTCTGTGGCAGAGACAAGTTTGTGTCTGAGACCTTCTGGTGAGGTCTACAACAGACTCGTGGCACATTTAGTTTACACTGAGGAACATGTGGACGGCAGACTTCTTCACTCAGCCTGTTCCAATGTGCCTATAATGGAACAATACCTACTGCAGCAGCAGCAGCACAGCCTCTGCAATGATTACCATAAATGCAACTGTATCGTATTTTCCTACCTTGTATTACAGTATAGTCACAGAGAGGTTTTTTTAAAAAATGCTAACGCAACACTCAAGTCAGTACAATGGTTGGAATGTGTTGAGTGGGGAAAATTCCTGGGTCTAATGTGAATAGTAGAAAGTCTCATAAGTAAGAATGATTTTTATCTTCTCCTTTCTTCATAGAAGATGATGGCAGATTGTGCTTTATTCTTTTAGGCTCATGAAGACCCAATGTATGACCTCATTCGGGAAAACAAAAGGAATGAAAAAGAAACCAGGTACATGGATTCATTTTTTTAGACATTGATTTTGTCATTGCTGTAATTATCCTGAAGAAGTGTATGTTTGTTTTTTTACTTTAATCTATTGAAAGGACAGACAAAAGACAGATTAGGAGTTTTTGAGGCTGCGCTCTAACAGTTAAGTCAAAAACTTGCAGTTTTTGCCTATTTTCCCTCAGCGGAGTGCGATACCCTCAGATAACCATGAAATTCTCTCATTGTGGCTGGTTCTCTGTACCGGTTTCTAGCAAATAGTCTTTGGCACCAGGCTGTTTGAATTTGAGGTTTGCTTACTATGAAGGCTCACTGTAGGTGTGTATGTGCACGTGTAGCTGCAGAGCAGCCACACACGTACACTTGTGTGTGTGTGTTTAGTTTTTGCATACATTACAAAAAGGTTATTCAAAGGCCAGTGGCGCTTTGAAGACAGAGTTGCATTTCGGTGCCACATTAATTTTAGCATCGTCTTTGAAAGGGAAGTGAAACAGTCCAACCTCTCACAACGAGCTTGCTTCTCAACAGTATACACAGTATTGTTTCTCAAGTTGTCCTTTAGATGGTACCGTCTAATTATGTGTTGGTAATTGATGAGAAGACTACATGACAAATTTAGAAATTACCCAGTTATATTAGAAGTACCTTCGTCTGTATTTATTGAAGGCTAATTTTTTGCACTAGCTTAAAGACCCCCTCCACTCAAAAATGTGTTTTTCTTACGTTTACATCCCCTAAAATGTCTGACCTGGACTATACCGACTTGTATCTGCCCAAAGTTTGTCACGTGCCCAATGTGTTTTCACATTCCTCTTCCGAAGGGGGAGATGTCTGTGCACTTCCTAAAAATATGAGATTCAAACGTACACCGGGCGAGCTAGATGTCACTATTACAAAAGCCAATCGCTGTCTAACTTGCAAATACTACTACAGCTAATGAGCCAGTTCCCAAGTAAACTTGGTTGGCTATCAAGATGTGAACACACTGTAACACCGGAGCAGATCTTATTGTACGTTTCACAACCACTAACGCTGTTTCAGCCACTGCCAGTTACAAGCTAACAAACACCATAAACAAAAGATGCTAACTACACTTACCATTCTGATACCTTGGTTCACAACAGACTCCTCATCTGAGTCCGGGTCTGGCTGAGGCTCAAACATCTAACATATGACTGAATCTCTCCCATGTTTCCTCTAACACTAGCCATCTTGAAGCTCACTGATCTTTCACTGGTCAACCTAATGCAAACAGCGGTGGTGGGCGGGGCCAGAGACCTGTAATTCATAGATCCAGAATTTCTCATTGAGGGAGAAAGAATAGATTTGCTTCCAGTCCCTTTTCAGTGTTTTAAAAAATTTTGAATGTGGGAAGAGCATGTTAAAAATAGTCATAGTAGAGTATTTTTATATACGTTAGAACGTGTTTGTAGGGGAACTTTAAGGTTATGAAGATATTCCCAGTGGCATATGGGATTTGGACCGGTTATTTTCCGTGAGATCAACCCCACAATAATGAGGCCTGATTCACTGTCCACCTTTTCTCTGAGAAACACTTTCATAGCTGAACAGTTAGCCGTTTCCACACAGCCTCAAAAAAAAATTGTAGATTTCTGATATTGGCATTCTCTGTGCACCAGCTCACTGTTCAAAACTAATTAAAGTGCTTGTTCTCCAGTGGCCTCCATTACAAATGACAGATGTATATTTCATTGAGCAGTGCGCTGCTTCCTCCCTCATATTCCTTCTTGAACCTTATTTGGCTGTGGGCAAGTATATAAATATACTAATATACCTGTATAGTGTGTACAGATTCACTAAAATAAGTGTGCAATAATGATCAAATGATGATATTGATGATCTGTTTTAGTGGCCGTGAAATCGCCCCCTTCTGGTAGGTGAAAGTTAAGCAGCAATGGTCATTCTTACTTTGTTAGTATTAAAATTTAAAAAGGAAACTGAGCTCAAGTCTTATATTTAGGTGGCAGGATGGCCCCCATTATCCAGGCGTATCCCAGAGACTTCTGAAAATCATCCACACACCTGCAGTTTTAATAGGAACTTGGGTTTCTGGTGGCAATTACTGGAAATATGGAACACAAGTAGGCACTTGGCGAACTCGGCACTAGGACAAAGATAGTCTCTTGCTCAAGGACACTTCAGATGCTTGCCAACCCCGGGCATCTGACTCTGTGTCATTTGTGTTGTCCTCCCTGTACTAATCCCCACCTCCTCTTCTCCTGTCCACCTCTCCGTTCCTATTGGTAGGATCCAGCAGCTGCAGCAGCTGCTTCAGGACACCACCTCCTCTGATTCAGACGGCTCCTCCTCTTCCTCTGACCACCATCGCAGCAAGAAAAGGAAAAAGAGGAAGGAGAAAAAGAAGGACAAGAGGAAAAGAAAAAGGAAACGCAAGCACAAGTCCTCCAAAACCAGTGACTGCTCGGATTCAGATTGAGTGCTTGGAAATGACTGATATACAGTATGTATACTATGTGCATTAAACATAGGGAGGGACAGTGAATGAAGTAGCGGCGATGGTAGATGCCTCAGTAAGAACTGCACTGTGTAGTCCTTTACAAGCCTTTCTCTCTGCCGGTTGAAACCCTAAAACTGTAAATCCACTGTGCATGACTTCTCCCAGTCGTTACATTCTCTCCAGGGTGACAACCTGCATTTACATCCTCTTTGTTGGATCACACAGCACAGGGTCATATGAAATGGCTGCTGAAATAGGTGTGTGTATGTGTGCCTTGGTGCGAATGCGTGTCGTAAAGCATTACTTGCATGGGTAATGAATCTAAAGTGATATAAAATGAGCCTGCTGGTGTAAGAGATCTTTTACAGGGTCTAACAGGATCAAAGATAGCATGTCAGCAGATACAGTGTGTTATTAAGAGATTGTATTTTCCTCCATATTTTTTTTATCCCTGCCATCTGATTGCTTTTATATGCTTTGATTGTATAGCATGTGTTGAACAGAGGGGGAAAAAACCTCCAAATTAAATGGAGTACATTTAGAATTTGTTTGCCACACAAGCCCCGAATGTTTGAATGCTTGGGACTGTACATAAATATTTTGAATTATTTGAGGTTGGAATATACTTATTTGCTCTGAAAAAAAAGAGCCACGGATATTTTATGGGGAAAGAATGTATCTGAATGTGTTCCTTTACTCTGAGAATAAAGATGGCTGTCTCCAATGTTTGCCCAGCTCTAGGCTGCAAAAACAAAGATGTTAATCTTGTTCTTCGCACTATTTTCAATGACGACTTCATCTTTTGAGGGTGGTGCAGTCAAACGCCACGCACAGAAATCTGATCATTAAAAAGAACACGATGCAGCACAGCCACGACCTTCCAAAGAGCCGAAGAACACTTCTCTCCTCATCTTGTCCTGCCAGTAGTCTGAGGATACTTAAGAGAGAGTTTCTCAAAAGTCATTTTACAGTCTGTAGCCTACACAACGCTGAGCAATCTTCCCTCTCTGTCCCGAGCTACCTTCAACGACTCATCAAATCGCGTTTCAGGCCAGCAGCTCACAGTAGCCGCTTCTCACGAGATGTGTCCTTTAGGCTGAGAAAGTCTGGTGCATCTCCTTCAAGAGTTTCAAGTTTTGAAGAAGAATCCCTGTGGAAATAAACTAGAAACATTCCCTCCTCCTAATGACCCTGACAGAGAGACAATTACAGTAGACCTCCAGGGAACAAGCAAACTAGATTTTCATTTAGATTTGTGTCTCAGGCTTTCTGAGTAGCTCCGGTGCTGTAGGGAGTGTATGTGTTTGTGAGAAATTACAGTTCCATCAAAGAGTTAGATTATACATCCATGAGAGCATTCCAGTCGCTGATTGAGCACTCATTCATTCTTTTGTTCGCCGTGTGTCTGTGGCAGCTCTGTTCGTCTCTTCTCTAGCATTACTGAAGATAAATCAGTTTCATTGAAACGGGCTGTTCCACGTTGACTTTTCCGTCTCTGTCCGTCTGAGCGGAACAATGAATCTCCCAGATGAGATCCAGTCCAAAGCTGCTCAGAGGGAGGTTGTGCCACGTAGAGATAATCTGGTCAGCGGAGAGACCTTATTGAAACACTCTGTCTTCTTGGACAAGGGACAGGTCAGATAGACTGCCAGGCCAGACTCTTGTTGCAGACTGTGTTGGAGGCTTAACATAAAACTAGACAGTTACATCTTTATGGCTAGAGCACTGCATTTAGCTCATGAATACTAATCATGTTTTGCCAAAAGAAGGTTGCAGCAACAACAACAACCTCTCCTTTTTCTGGTTACGTGTTGTCATCTTTGCACCAGATGTGCAGATGAGGTTCAGCCAGTGGTTGTGAAACAAGGTGGGTTCAAGTCCAAGTGAGTTACACAACCAGGTAAAAATGACAACTGAGGTCCGTGCATAAAGGGAAACAATCTACGGCTTACCATGTATGAATTAAAGAATGACTCTGCATTTTATTGGACGCAGAGGTACACTCTACTGCTTTGTGAGTCTGCACTTTTATTGAATGCACCTCGCAGTGATACTTAAACCACATGGGCTGGCTTAAACCCACTCCACCGGCCCTTTGCTGTCTCAGATAAAAACATCTTCTGTGAGCCCTTTGATGTAGTTCTGACCGCTTTGAAGCTGAAGTCGGAGATGCAAAAGTCACCATCACTTAATGGTGTGAACTGAATAGAGAAAAAAGAATGTGTTTGCCCTTGGCTCTTGAACAGTGTTTACAATCAATTCATGCACATTTTGAACCGCTTGGAGGTTTAAACCCCCCAATCTAATCCAACCTTGATAATCAAAATGTAATGGTAAACAGATACTTCGACACACTTGTGCCCTGCGACACTAAATTCGTTTCACACTTTCATAATCAGTACCTTTCTGTTATTTTTGGATCAGGCCCTGCTTGCCTGCACAGCCCATGTGTGCAGTCAAATTAACAATTTAGTAGAGGACACAGGATGTCATTTAAATAGGTAGAGGCTTGTATCCTGTGTTTGTTTGTTTTTACAGAGAGAGAGAGAGAGAGAGAGAGAGACTTCTGCTGGGTGTGCTGCTCCAGATTATCAGGACGGACGGTGCTCCTGTATTAATCCTCCTGCTGAGTGGAGATGATGATGTGCTTACTCAAACACACTCTGGCTTTAATATCAGAAACAGCTTGTAACCACTTACACAATTTAATGGAAGTAAAGCCTCACGTGGCTCGATGCTGGACATACAGTCCCATGTCCTGTGCGACGACATCCGATGAAATTGTGACACTGCTGAGCTATATTTTAAAATGGTCCCCAACATCAGAAGGTCATAATCCTCGACTTCCAAACATCTCGTGTGTATGTGAGGAGACCAGAGAGCGTCCAATCACCATAAATGATTCAAATCATTGTTCCTGTTTGTCTTCCCCTCCTGGCTGAAAGGTGGGAGCCAGTCGCATCTTTGTGCCCCGTCATGGAGACAGAAGACATCCTCAATTGTTTGTTTTTTCAGTGTCATTTCTTGTAAATGCCCTTTATTCACTACTGTACATTTGTTGAAACGGTGTAGGCAAGGCTACCAGCTAGCTCATGGTCATTTTAAACATGTTTACAAACTCTTTAAGATGTAGTCATCAAAGAACAATTATTATTTAAAGTTATCTACATGTGTAGGTCTGTTTTCTATACGCAAACCAAAATTGTGCTTAGCTCAGTTAATCAATATTTAGCCTTTCTTGAAACCTTTATCTTTAATCTGCTCAGGACTCTACAACCACTTAATTCCTGAACACTATAATTTTAGGTTTCGTTTAGTTTTTTTTCTCAATTTTATTCTTTTAAAATCTTATTTGTGTCTTTTTATATTGCCCAGTGTTTAGTAAATCTTCACCAAAAAGTGATTTCATGTTTCCTGTTTTTGAAAGGGCCTAAAAAAAGGAACTATCAAAATAATAAGATTTTTAATCATTGACCTAAGTCTGCATTAGAAAGAAAGAAAGAAAGAAAGAAAAAGAATTGGAGGAAGTTTTGACGTATACCTGACTTTTTAAATGCTGTTGTCCCCCTTACAGGAAGATTTCACCCCAAAATCAAAATATATATTGTTCTTACCTGTAGTGCTATTTCTTCATCTTCATCTTGTTTTGGTGTGAGTTGCCGGGTCAGGATTTCTGGAAATATTGAGTTTCTCAGATGTATTTCTTTTTGGCGCTGTAAGCACCATAAGGGAAGTGCCATCTGGTTCCATTATATATGAGAGAAAGCAGACATCTCTACAGCCCATATCTCCAAAACTCTGCAACTCACACCAAAACAATCTAGATGGATAAGTAGCACTGCAGGAAAGTGAAAAAATATGTGTTTTTGATTTTGGGGGTGAACTGCCCCTTTAAATTCAAATACAAAGGAGGGTAAAAATGTTTTTGGTTTTTTTTGCTTGTTAATTAACCTCAGCGCTGCAGAATTAAAAATATGCTCTTACAGACTTTTTATTTTATTTTATTTTATATCTGATTTAATGTCACCATCCACTCATTAAAGCAGTGAGTCAGTGAGCTCTGCATCCATACATCCTCTGTCTGGTTTCATCGAGCCAGCCAGCAGACGGCAGAAGAAAAGAGGAAGTGGAAACATCAGCACTATCTACGGCAGAGGAGAGAGAGAGACAGAGAGAGAGAAAACACACACACACACACACACATACACTAACTCCGGACATCAGCGCTGTAGTGGAAGAAGTGTCCTCTCTCCGGCAGGTTTGTCCAAGCTCTCTTTTCTCGCACATATATCGGTGTTGGCGGTGTGTTAGCGTCACTTGTTTTGCGATGTTTTCGGGGCTCGCTGCGCCTCAGCGAGCGTTTCTGTCCTGTTAACATTATAGCGATATCATTCTGTGTTTCTTCTTTGGCTTCTCTCTCTCTGTATCTCCCCCGCCTGTCGGTTCACTTTTGTGAGCCTGGCCTCAGTGGCTTTGGGCGCTGCTCTTTTTATTGACATACATGTATGTCTGATTGAAGCATCGCAGCTCACTCCGCTTTCACACACAAACACACACTGCTGTGAATATTAATCTCCCTGTGCATTCATTCTCTCTTTCTTTTTTTTTTGGTTCTGATTTGGAAAGCTGCAAGTTGTTTTTTGTTGTTGTTTTGCAGCAGCTGTGCTGTGCAGAGAAGCCGAGGCTGCTCTGCTGCTCCCCGGCTTGTTCAGTGCACGCTGTTCGCTTCATAAAAAAGAAAAGAAAAAAGTAGTGCGTTTATAGAAGCCTCCACCCCGCTGCTAATTAAAGAGCTGCTTTAATTGTGTGCGGTGTGTAACTCCAACCCAGCACGCTGGCCACATCGTTGGCCTGTGATTAGGGAAGAGAAGGTTTGGAGCTCTGTACCCGCCTCCATAAGATGAGAACGATATCAACATACTTTAGAGTCTGGCAGTTCAACTCGGCCTCTCTGGGATCATCTCTGAGGTCTATAATTAAAAAAAAAAAACATCCCTCTTTTCTAACATTTATTCCCAAAACTTTTCATATAACTCCTAATTCACATGTCAGTGTTTTCCCAAACTTTTGTGGCTTGTGACCCCCCTCAAAACAAAGCAATGACCACTTGCCTTTGGATTGTTTTTATATATGTTTCTGCTTTGATGTCCTGATGATTGCTGCACAGAAGTTTGCACTTTGCAACCCGTGATTTTCAAGCATGGAACCACTGCATTGGACCACATTAGACCTCCTCTTGGAAGTTTTTGTTTTTATTTGAATGGAAACCCAGAAATGTTAATACATGTAGATCAAAAAGGGGGAAAAAAGTGCCATGGCCAAAATAAACATGCAAATAGGTTTACAAATTGGTGTAATGTTGTATATATAACCACAATAACCGAGAGCAACAACTAACGATTATTTTCATGACTGGTTAATCTGCAGATTATATATTGCTTCATCAATTGTTTAGTCTATAAAATGTCAAAAATGATCATCAAAATTTCCAAAAGCCTAAAGTGACATTTCAGATTGCTTATTTTGTCCAACTAACCGTCCAAAACCCAAAGAGTCTTCATTTACTGTAATAAATAACGAAGAGAAGAAGCAAATCCTTACACCTAAGAAGCTGGAATCAGCCAATGTTTGACATTGCTTGAAAAAAAGAAAAGAAAAAAGATTTAAACTAATTTTCTCTTGCAGCTCTAAACCTAACTGCTATGACAGGCCAAGTTTCCTGCCAACCAGTGGAGTCAGTTGGTGCTGCAATTGAGAGTATGGGAAATCTAGTTGACAAACAAGCAAAAAAAACAACTCGTAAAGATCAAACACGACCTGTCATCGTGAAAAGACCAAGAGTAAACCTTGATAATACCAGGATTACTTGGATGGATTCACATGCGTAGTTCTTGAGCCTGTCTGATAAGGCTGTGGAGCGGTGTCAGACAAAATATATTACTATTAATGCCTGTGGTCCAACAGTGATCCTTAAAGGGCCCCAGATTATCCTTAGACCTCACTTTGAGAACCATCCATATTTCCCCAGTGATCACTCATTAACCACGATGGAACACAACAGCATTGGACTGTGGTGACACACGGCGTCGATCAGCTCTCTCTGATAGAGTGAGAATCCATTTACATGCCCTGTTAGCCACCAAAGATGCCCGTCATGTGATGGAGCCGCACGCATGCCGGCGTTATCGTGTCAACTCGACAATAAACAGAGGCAAGCACAGCCTAGATACAGGAGCGCAGGGACATGTGCAGCCATGTCTCGGATGCAGACATACGGGCAGTTCTCAAGAGCTTGATGATGGTTTTGGTTTCAAGTGGCATTCTGGGAATATCAGCAAAGTAGAAAGTTGGAGGCTATTGTCTAACTGCTGTAGTTGTTTATGTTATGTGGAGTGAAATGTGACTTTCTGCATACTTGCACTGAGAGATTGTGTGTTGCATTGTGAGGTTTTGGCTCAAATGTGCAGCCTGACTATGTAACTGTGGTTGACAGTGGGTTACAGATTGATGTTTGGTTTTAGGTTCTGGTCTGGCACAGCTTTTAGCACTCAAGGAACGCAATTTTTTAACAAACCGCTAACTTAAGTGCACTCTCCCATTAAACTGGTATGTGAAGCTTGGTGTGTGCACAAAGCTTCAGCCAGTAGCTGTCCAGTTTAGAACTGAAGCGTGCCAGAAGCCTTATATTTCAGTTTTACAGCCACCTGAGGGACCTGTATGTCAAAAGGAATGCACACACACAAGAAAACATGTTTTATTAGCCACTGCAAACCTCCATTTCTTGTTAGCAGGCTTGCCCGGATAAATATTTCTTTATCCCTACAGGGTCTTAAAAATCAGCGATGGAATTGGAGCGTGGCAGCACAAGAGTAAATGAAAAGTGAGAAGGTAAAACACGGCAGCCTATACTTGCACCGTAAATCATAAGCCATGAACACTGATGGAATTAAACTTGAGTGCTTTGTTGTTTTTGTTTTAAATAGTGAAACTTAATCCAGGAAATCAGATTAGTGCAAACAGGCAGTGGCGGACAAGCGGCTTTTTTGGGAGAAGATGGGGGTGCATCCACATAGAAAACATATCTTGGTGTGCATCTGCTTGACACTGCCTACTGTTTGGTATCGTCTCACCACCTCCTGAGGTGCCAATTTCTGAGCTGTGTTTCTGTCTCCTCTCGCCTGTCAGGAGTCAGTCGCTTGTTATCTCTCTCTCATTAGCTTACTCTTTTAAACTCGCTTTCTCACACACGCTATCCTAATGTCTCGCTCATTTTAGCTTCTCCCTATTCCCCATCTCTTGCACTTTGTTCGCATCTGCTCACTCTCACATTGCAGC
>JBBPCS010009268.1:0-28554 GCA_037974645.1 Hollardia meadi | reverse complement strand
GGTCATTGTGATGATTTACCTGAATCAAAACCATTTTTTCTGGGGGGTTTTGTGTGCGTGCGTGCGTGCGTGCGTGCATGCGTGCGTGCGTGTGTGCGTGTGTGGTCTTCAAAGCTGGTGGTATTTATGAGCACTGATAAAATTCGCACTAACAACCCCGACAAGAGTGCAGACAACTCGGTGAGCAGGAGGCTGCAGTGAGGTGAGCTATGTGGGCGAACAGTGTAAAAATTTAACTGTGTTAGAAAGTGTGTGTGTGTGTGTGTGTGTGAGTGTGATTGAGATAGAGAGAGAGAGAGAGAGGTTGTGAGCGAGAATGTGTGTGTGTGTGAGAGAGGTTGTGAGCGAGAAAGACAAAGACACTGAAACAAACCAGGAGCACACACACACGCACACAATCTCTTAGGTGAATCAATCTTATTTTTAATTTTAATGAAATGTGGATGAGAGTTTCTGTGTCTTTGTGTCTTTATACAGCTGCACACTCATCTTTCTGTGTGTGTGTGTGTTTGTGAAGAAATAGAAGCTACAAAAGCGCATTTCAACAGCAACTGGTATGATTACACATGATTTCTCTTCCACAGCAAGAGCGACAAAAACAAAGTCCAAGGAAAACACAGGAGCGCTGTGAAACCTCTGGCTCTGATACAACGAACTTTGGCTCGGACAACACTGTTTACTTCAATCCAAATATCTGATGTACATTCACAAGCTGGTGCTGTTCTTGTCCCAAAAATTACGCATGCGTTAGGGAACCTTTTCAGAAGATGCCCACACTCAAAAAATGGGCAATCCGAGAGGGCTTCCTTGGGGATCGATATGCATATGAAACTCTCTCCTTTTTTTCCACACAATCCTAGAAGTTGTCCAATTATCATCTTATCATATCAGCATAAGAAGGGAGCAAAACATACAGTATGACAGTATGAGGGTTAGGGGTATATTCACCAGGGGAGAATATAATTAATTTAATCAGTGCCATTTCAGAAATGCTGATAAAAATCTCACTCAATTACTGGGAGACGCCGGAAGGTAACCAAATACATTATCTCAAAAGGTTGTAGGAAAGCAGGACAAGATCAATCTACTGATACCTGCTCTTCCATATAGATTTTCCTCAGGTAACAGCATTCATATCTTCTCTCAGCAACGTCATTTTTCTGTTTAATCGAACACAATCCCCATTCCTCTCACTATATCGAAAACAGAGAATTTGTCGCACATTTAATTTCCCTTGTTATTCAGCTGTTTTTTATTCTCTTCCATGCTGAGCTTTGGCGAAATTAACCCGACTCTCTGTCATTAAATACTTCAACTCTGACAAGCAGACCATGTATTCTGTTCTGCTTGTCTGTCTTTTAGAGGAACTGATTAATGAAGAGCAAAGCAATACCATGAGGCCTTTTTGTACATAGACATACCCCCCCCCCCCCAACCTGTGCGTGTGTTCGGTATGTATCTTCCAAACTCTGATCTTATTTGGAGAGTTATTTTACTGGCGCACAATGAAGCAGTTTAGTTCCTGGGCAAAATGTTTCCCAGGCATCGATTTCAGGTCCCGGCTACTCATTAAAGTTACATCATATTGAACACGGAAGCCTTTTACTGCGACGATCTGCCACCTATTCACACACGTATGGACGCAAACACTGGATGAGCAACAGGCTGACATTCATTATTAATCAAAATAGCATAGCATAGGTGCCTTCTCCCCATGAATCAAGAGTAATTGAGAAAGGTTGGAGACAACCAATACTGCTTGTCTGGATTCCCCTCAGGAAACAAAGAGGATATTCAGATCCTCCACTAATCATGGCCACTGCCATAATTAGCCTTATTGCAATTAGCCTTATTTTAATCCACACATATTGTTGTCTCTCTTCTCCTTTTTATTTTGTGGCATTTTATAGTTTAGACTCACCAAATTCCCATCTACTCCTCCCCACTTGCATCCCTGCTATGAATTCAGCGTCAGTAAAGGGTTACTATATACAAGGTGACTAAAAGACTCTATAGGATATTTGCCTCACAGAGTCCATTGTAACCCCAGATGTGTTCGCTCCGCATACGGTGCATTGTGCATGCCTGATACGGTCAACACAGTTTTCCTTATTGTCTGTTTTGTTGTGTATCTGTGACACATTATTTAGCATCGTTGCCAGATAAAATGAAAACTCTCTCCATAGAGTCAGCACTTTTTCCCACTTTACTTTTCAACGAATCACACTGCGATTCCTTGCAACTTTCCCTTTTTTCTCGCTCCCTTTTCACATTCAGAGTGAAAAATGACCAGCGACCAACAGCCAAATCATGTTTTCCACACTTCTTTCCTGTGGGTGCATAAAACTCTGCTTTTATATAAGCATGGGATTTAAATCACTGACAGCAGGTGATTTAAAGGACCGCCACCTGTGAAAATGTGAGAGTCAGCAGCTGAAAGCCATTGCACTCCAGAGTTGTGATCTGAGATGAATCAAACCTTGAAGGTAAACAATAAGTAAACATGGACACTGTGAGAAGAATTCCAAATCTGTAATGTCTTTAATCTAGGACTCTTGCAGCTGACTCTCATATGTCTCTCACTTTCATATTGCACTGACATGCATGCAAACTCGCAGCTGTTTGGGAGGTAAGAAATCAATCTAAAATGTTCTAAGCTCTGAGATGGCAGTAAATTATACACGGATTGTAGTTCTGAGGCTAAATATGCATAAGTTAAACAGAGTTCCTTCAAGTTGCGGTCAATTACAGAAGGAGTGAAATGAAAGTCTTACAGAAGACTGAAGTTCAGCTCGGTGTAAAAAGGGTTAAAGATGGATCCGACTCTTATGTGACAGGTAGACTGACAGGTGGAATAGTTACCTGGCCCACTTTTCAATTTTTATGCTCCTTGCCTCCTTCCCGTTCCCCCTGCCATCATCTCCCTGTCTATCTTCTTTTTCTCCTTCAGTTTCTGAAGTTGTGCACCTCTTTCTCTCTCCCCATGATGCTCTCTCTTCTCGGTCCCAGGCTTTCTCTCGCCTCACCCCTCTGGCCTCCCTCTCGAGTTTCGTGCTGGATTTCTTGTCATCTCTCTTTCCCTCTGTGTGTCTCTTTTTCTTTATTTATTTTTCACATCCATGTTGATTTTTCATGTCCCTCTTTCAATCCGTCCCCTCCTTCTTCTTCTTCTCGGTGTGCTCAAGATCCAGAGTCAGTAAAATGACCAAGAACAGTAATTTATCTGGTATCTATCATACATTGATTCCTCATTGAACCGCTGCACCTATGTATCACTGATTTTCCACAGCAACATTTACGTATAAACTAAATCTTTTGATCAAAAAAGAAAAAACTATTCTTGAAGATGAAGCAAAGAGACAAAACAGGCATCTACAAGCATTCTGCACAAGATGGGACAACATTTAGATGAATGGGTCACTCCACACACACATAGACACTACACCTCCAACAAGGGGATTACGCATCCTTTACCTTGCCCCTTGCCAGAAAACAATTTATTTTCCTGTGCAGCCCGAAGCGCAAAGTTATCAGAAAATGTAATCCTAGCAGGCCAGTTGCCAAAAACCTCCTTTAAAGCCTACTCTGCATAAACTAGGGGAGGTTGAGATGAATGCACAGTCACACGGTGAAGCGGATAATCTTTAATCTTCACTCTCTGTCCTCCCAGGACGGGCGGGGGGGGGGGGGACACACGATTACTGTGCCGCCGCGGTTCACAGCCACCCTCACCTCGAGTAATAAAACGAGATGGGATGAGAGGTTCAGCAATTAAACTAAGCAGGGAGAAAGCAAAAATGAGAGCTTTTCTAAAAAAAAAAAAAAAATCCCCATTATTGGAATGGAATTGGAAACAGAATTAGGTTTGAATGTGAATGTTTTTCTGCTAGTTTGATACCTGGCCACTGAGAGCAAAAAGTCTCCAGCATATCTCTTCTTTTATTTGAGATGCTGTGATTTAAACCAGGACAGAGATATGACTCCAACAACAATACGAACCAACAGAGCTAGCACACGGTTCCTTTTAAACTTCTGAACGGCATAAAGAAAGAACAAAATTGGATTCATCAAACGTCTCTTCTCTGTGGTGAAGCTACAAAATTAGCTCAGCAAGCACGCAGAAGAAAAATCTGATCTTCAGCAGTGGCTCGGTGAGTAGTTCCACGAAGGGGCAGGGAGGCAGTGAAATTGTGCTGTCCTCACGGTTGCCTCGGCTCCTGACGCGCCGCGTTCACAATGAAAATGATGAAAATGCAAAATTCAGGTAATAGAGGGGGAAAAAACTGAGCATACAATAAAGCTAGTATTGATTTAATCTCTCCCTGCTTTCTTCGGACTTCACAAAGCCTTATGATATGCCGAGCCATGAAAATTATACTAACAGAAACAGCCATCAATGCCAAAAGGTTTAGTAGTATAGTAGTATATTATGCACCCAAGCCAAAAGCAGCTTTTATTTTCAGAGATGTACTGAGTAAAAATAGTGTTCTTTAAACCTTTATATAAATGGATGTCATTTACCTTCCAAAGAAGTTCACACATGGCTGATTAAGCTGATCACCAAAAGAAAAATCTCAGTATTTTGCAGTATGACGGAGTTTTTTAAGCTGGTGTCTGTGGCACGCTGGCTCACTGGTAACGATTATTGTTTTTCTAGAGCAGACGGTGGGGAGCAACCTTACTGACAGAGTAGGCTTCAGTATGGGCTGCAGGCTACAGCAGCTAGAAGTATGTCGGAGCTTATGGCCTCATAAGCTCGTCAACATTGTTTGTGTGATTAATCGCTGCCAGGAGAGGGAGAAAGAAGGTACACACTGCGGGTTTAAAGAAAGTTTCACTGAAGAACATAAGAGATTTCATGAATGAATTACACTGACATTTTAAAGATGTTTCTGAGCTCCACGGACTAACTCAAAAGGCTTGTCAGCTTAATGCAGGTTCGGAGTTCAACTATCATCTTTTTAAAATGAAAAAAAGAGTTAGTGGAGAGAGAATAATTAGATGGCAGAAAATTAGAGGGAGACAAAGATAAAGATGTCAGCTCCTTTACATCTTGGTACATTTCTGCGTAATTTTGAGGCATGTCAGATGGTGTGATGAATGCCTTAATGAGTGCCACAATTGATGTCTCAATGCAACATGTGTCATTCATGTGAACTCATTTTTTAGGAAAAAAAAAAAGTAGCAAAACTAGAAAAAACAAGGAAGTTTTGGACATACCATTTCTTCTATATCAAAAATCCTCAAAAGAGGAGGAGGAGGAGGAGATGAAGCAGTGAAAGCCAGAGAGAAGAGATCAACATCAGTTTCTCGGCATGTTTCTCAGTGTGTCTATGATTGACAGCTGAACATTTCATCATTTCCCGTACTTCATCTGGAACAGTCTGGACAGTGTAATGAGATTTGAAGTAGCCTGATGTTGTTCTTCGACTGTAAACTGTAATAGAGAAGATTCGGCACATGTATCACTAGAATCCATCGGCTTCTTTGAACAATAAAAACAATCTTTTCCTTCGTAACCATCACTATGGACGTTATAACAAGACCTTAACTAGCAAAAAGGTGACAGATCAATAAACATTTAGAGAATTTTGAAGCTTAGGTATAAAGAATTGTTAATTGCACAAGTTGAAGAAAACTAAATCCCTTTTATATCTTCTATCTGCACTATTGTGTGTATGTTTTTCACACAATTTATATTTTTAAATTATTAACCATAGCTGGTGTGTTTAAAGATGAGTAGGGATCAGTGGGATGTATGGGACAAGACATATTCTACACTGAAAACAGGCCCTAGTTGTTGTTGTTTTTTACTTTTATTGCTCCAGCCCTTCTTGACTTGTACAAACATCTAGTCAGGAGCTGCACAGTTTGATGCCCACCTCACTTATCAACACAGTGACACTGAATGCATGGACGAGCGAACGCAGTAAAGCCTTCAGTCACGAACCAGAGGCAAAAACAAAAACCCCACGGAGGTCTGCTCTGGGCTCTGGGTGGTCCTGGTCCTCTGCCAAAAAAAATGCTACAATCCGCCATTAATGTCTCCAGCACCTTCTTAACACCTAACACACTCTCTTCTATCTCTTCCCTCATCCCTTCCTTCTTTTTCCCCATAAACAAATGTTGGAATAGAAGTTCACTTAGGCTGAATCCACCCTAATAGCCTTGGCCTAAGCACCTACTGGTTTGCAGTAATGGTGACTGTGAGTCCCACTTTTCACTGCTGCTCTTTATGTCTGGTCCCATGCAGGAGAAACTGCCTGGGAGAAGCCAAGGGTTCTTTTAACCCTCATTAAAGCCAGCTGGGGGTTAAAAGAAATGGTGTGCTGACTAGTTAGCTGAGACAAACACAGGCTTTGTGTTGCTCGGAAGAAAGGAAGCGTTTTCAATGCGGTATTACACCTGGATAGTTGCAGGATGAATGCATGACAGGAGACTCCTGCACAACAACTGCCACTGTTTTAATTTGCTTTTACTGTGCAACATTTGAGAATGAAATATCTGTTGTAGTATTAACGCAGAGCAGATGTTGGTTTAATCCTTGAGAGAAATCCTACAATAGATGCCGCTGGTGTATATGGCACCAAAGTGGGACAGAGGCAGCAAAAAGTGGGATTTCCACAATGGGTTTGTACAGAAACTGTATCCAGTACATAAAGCTGGGTAGATGGAGGCAGGATAAATCAAAGCTGTGCATCCCATTAAAGGCTGACCAAGGAGCAAGTACAATGGGAGGTCTGGAATTCCAGTCCTCCTGACAATATTCATTAAGGTGTGAAATTGAGCTGCAGAACTGGGCTGTAATCACATTGTGGTTACTCTCTACTCTCTCGCCACCCCCCTGCTCTCGTTTTTTATTTCTACCCATCATCCCCAGGAGTCACAGCAGGCCTTTCCCACTCGATGGAGGCGCTCAGCCAAACTGTTCAGAGTACAGTATATTAGCATGCCCACAGGGCTTTAGCTCACCGAGACACAGTTTAATTTATTGGTCCAGGCTTTAGAGCGCTGGGAGACCTTTGAGGTAGATTGGTTGAGTAACAGTCAATGTAGACGGTCCTGGTTGTGCATTTATCCTGCATGTGCGCTGTGTACAGCGGGATTTGTCCTGCCCTCTTGCTGTTGTCCACTGTTAAAACTACAGAGTCTCTTGGTAGGTTATAAAACAGAAATGCATGTGTCTTTGTAAGCTACAGCTTTTAAATTGGGTCTATGACTACTTTACTCCTCCTGTGGTTTAGTTTTTAAAACATCATACAACAAGAAATTCGACAGTACGACCATCTGCAAAGGCAAAAAATATTGTGCAGCCTGATCCACTAGTAGAAAGCCACATGATGTCGAGTCAGGAGATTAATCACAACACCACGGCTGACTGGGAAGTTCCCAACTCCCTCCATGCAGGTGCCTGAAACCAGTAAGACCAGTAAGACTTGATACTGCATAGATGATGCGATTCATCAACAGCTTCCCTCTTGCAAACACAGTGAATTGTTTTCTTCAGAAGAGGTATCGCTACTGAGAATGGAGGCGAGCTCGTTCACCCTGGTGGTGAATGTTTTCCCTTTGTGTCTGAAGTTATGCTTCAAACATCGCTTCAATTTACCTCTGTCACAAGGACCCAAGACACCATAAATAATTGAGAGGATTTGACAATAAAATGATGTACTAAAGAAGACATTTTATAGTTGGCCAATAACTGATATAAGCCCTTTTGAGAGACACAAATCAAAGCTACAGTTTTTGGGGCTCAGCGGTATTATGCGTGTAACATAATTTAGCCGTACTGATATTAAAACACATTTAGTTGAGTGAAATAACAATGAAACAGAAAAAGAGAAATTAGGTCCATTTAATTTTCAATTCCAAATCGATTTTCAAATGCAAATTGGGTTTTTTTATAATGTTCTTTTGACAGACTTTATGGGCAGATGCCGAGATGGACGACTAAAAGGAGAGGGACAAATATTGGCAGTAATATGATTTCTCTGAAGTCTGCGTACACATTTCAAAAGACAGAAAAACTTTTCCAAACAACTCTGCAGCAACAGTTTAGCAAGTGCACAACAAAAAGCAGGATTCCACAATCTGTACAATGCATGAGCACATTCGCTTGCTGCCGTGCATCCAATTCCACACTTTCTTTTTCTAAGTCACAACTGAAAGCAATAACTAAGACCCCAGAGACGGTTCTCTCTTTTGTCACATCGTAAAATATTCAGTCGGAACATCCACTCAAAGTTATGCTGAACCAATCCACTGGAAACAAGTCACACAGAGTTTATCGCTGGCACCCAAAGCACCGGGATATACCGACTTTGAAGTCCCGATCTTAAACTGCTGCTCAGCTGAACTGTGGATGCACTTTCCGCCCCACTGCCCAGACAGTCGCATCTATAGCAAATTAAAAATGATATCATTCAAATTAATCTTTAACTTTTTTTATTTGTGTGTTTTGTCTCCGTTTTGACAAATTAATTACACTCAAAATATGAGTGCAGGGAGGTGGAGAGAGTCAAAACTGGTATATCACAAGACCCCTATAGTTTGGAGTCTGCCTAATAAATGTCAGAAACAGATTCTTTGCAAATCATTTGCAAAATATGGGATCAGATAACAAATATAGAGGGGATAAAAACATTTGGAGACACAACGAATAGAAAAAAAAAGAGATAAAGGACAAGGAAAGGAGAGTAGGAAAGATAAAAGGCATCAGAAGAAGAGTGTGAGAGGAGGTGAAACTGCAGAAACTCCATCTGTCTTTGTACACATCCGCCTGTTTTATTCAAAAAGAGGCATATCCAGCATGATCAAAATATTCTTGATATATTTTGTAAAAAGATGCAAGTTGTTCCTCACGCATCGGAAAATATTTTCTGTGTATAAGATCTGACCTTTAGAGTGACTGAATAGAGAATATTTAGATTTATAAGACTCCAAATTAAATTCAACTGTGACAAATGACCTTGGCTCACCTGAGTCATCTGAATCAACCTAATCGCATTAATCTAAAACCAAATTCAGCGAAGCTTCCAGAGAAATTAAAACACTCAAACATTTCGACTTCCCGCTCGCCTTCCTCCGTACTAAAAGGTCTGCTGGGATTTCATCTTTCCAAGTGTTACCGTCACATTTTTGTAGCGGTTGAATCTGAGCCAAAACGCTGTTTTGACCTCCACAATGGCATCCAGGGGGCACATTAAGCCATATAAGTGATACTCACGGCGACAGTGTGTGTGGTCGTGCAGGTAGGAACCAGGAGGACAGGAAGCCAGGCACTGGCTGCTCTCAGTGCTCAGCAGGGGCAGCTGGGAGCCACAGGACTGGCAGTCGGAGCTACTAGAACAGGTGGCACAGGATGACTGGCAGGCTGTGGGGGGAAGAGCGGTAGAGGGGGAAAGATTCTGACAGTCAGTCATTTCAAATATTCATTTCCTCCTCGTATCTGAGCTTTCTTCATGGTTACAGGACAGCCTGTCATAGCTTAGTGGACTCGCAGTGGAAGGCAAAGCACATTCACATTCACAAACTTGGAGCTGATTTTAAGTTGTGCTGACTGAGATGTTCTTTGACTGTGGAGGGAGACTGGTGGTCCCAGAGGAAACCCAAAGTATGTTTCAACCCAAGTGTTGCACACATCTTGAGTAAACATCCAAAGAACTGGAATGAACTAAATGTGAATCAACTAGTTGCTCTGCAAATACTCTCAAGAGGGAAGCACTCAATTGGGATTAAAGTGGCAGCAAATTTCCCTCCTGAGACAAGAAAGATTTATCTATCGAACTTCTCTGTGACGGCGGTGCACCACGGCAGGTCAATGCCGCTTCTTACATGAGATAACACTCATTTAAATGTTTCGTCAGCTGCCCCTTGTATGTTTAAATTTTCGATTTCCTTATGAAACCACAACATTTTAGGCTTGCAAAGCACAAATGCTGCGTATTCACTGCTGTAAATAAAATTAGAGGAAGATTCTGTATTTCATCTTTAGAACCATTACTAACTCTGAGTTTTGCATTTTAAAACTTTCTGCTATTGGATTATATCTGGTTTATCTATACCTACGCATGTAGCCCAAAGTGCTGTTAGCAACAAAATAATCAAGTTTTTATTGATTTAATTATTTCACCACCCAATATACAGTATAAAGTACAGAGTTATCTGAACCAGTGAATATGGAAGGGGGGGGGGTAAAAGAATGGATGGGTCCAGTGAATGGGCCCTCCCAGAATCTGCTTTATTTATATGAAGACACGAGTGCTCTCTCTCTCCTACACGAACACATGCAGAACGTCTTTGCTATTAGTTCTTATTAGGAAATAGTCTACTTTTTAAGCAAAAATGAATAAAATGTTTATTTTTTGTTTCAATAGATAATGGTGAGTATTTTGGTTCAAAATAAAATTTGGTTATTTTTACTTATAATAGGATGAACATGATTATTGCTGGCCTTCATGCCCCCCCCCCCCCTTTAGCGGCTGGGCCCCAGAAAGGTTTCCCTTTTTTCCCCCCCGGGGCCCACATGGGCAACCCAGAAGAATATACAGTACATGGGCTACAAATGGGCATACCACTGCAGCGAACATGGATACTGGATGGGTCCCAAGTGGACTACATTCTCCAGCAGAAAATGAAATGAATACTATCTAGCATATAGCATATAGCACATTCTGCATATATATATACATATGCACCATTGAAAACATTTTTTGATTGTTGTTGAGGTGTTTTGAAAACTTGGCTAGTGTGCAAATGTTATACCTTGTAAGCCACTTCAATCTAATCTAAATCTAAAAATGATAACACTCATTATGCAATTTTGCCCAAAGTTTTCTACTTTGTATCAACTTTTTGCCTCAAAGCCTCAAAATAAAAATCTGCTTTTCTAAGTAATATGCAACAGAGCTTTAACAACCATTAATCATAGAAAATGTCATCCAAGGTAATCAGTTTCATAAGTTTGTTTGAACATTGAGAATTGTTATTCTATTAGTTTTACACTGTCCTTTTAATCACATCTGTATTAGTGAGCTTTGACTCTCATCATGTTGGATCTAATTTAAGTTACATGTTTGGTATCTTCCATTGTGCTGCTTGGCTATCTTGGCCAGAAAACCCTGTTGAAAGATATTTTTAATCTCGGCGATATTATATTTTGACTCTCACTTTCCTGGCTGAATAAATCTATTGTAACACTGGCTGCATCTGTACACAGTCCACACATGCAGGGCCTAAGCACCCCTCTTTATATCTCCGAAGTGTGGAAATGCTGTTAAAGATTCGCCCGCTAGCATCAGCAGCTAGGCCTCAAAGTTAATACCTTTATCTGTGCCTGATAGCTTGACAGCGTTGGGAAGTTTGGTCTTTGGTGCTTCATGAATAGATGTGGGCAGTAAATGTCTGGCTCACCAAGAGAAGCAGTAAATTTGACGGTAGGAATTTCTAGCAATAAAATGCTAAGAAGATTACGGCTGTCGCGGGTTAATGCTCGGTCAAGGTGCATGGTGTGGCTGGTTTTGGAGTCAGGCAAAGGGGACTGAATGGACGCAGACATTCATACAGGAGAGGGTAAACATAAACTCACTAAAGATACAAGCAGATGGAGACACTGTTGCAGACCTAAATTACAATACACGCTTGCTGGGGTGTTGCTGCACGTCGTTCAAATATTTCCTCGAACGTGTGGAGCCAAAAGGTTTTGCCTGTTTTTAGCGGCTGATGTGTAAAGGTTAGTTTAAATCTAAGTTCCATAAATCTATGTTCAATAAATGATTTTCTGCAGGGATAGATGTAGCTTAAATTCAAAACTTGGCTGAAAATCTCTATGCCATAAAAATGCTAACTTTCGTTTTTTTTACATCCTGTAGAAAGTACAGGTCTGCTAAATTTGGTGTTTAGGCGAGAGACACTTAAACAGATTGCCAAACTGCTTTCCAGACAGGACGAGATAAACAAGATGTACCTTTATTGGAAGCTACCAGCAGTAGTAGAACGCAAAGTGTGCTGATCTATTTTCTTACTTCTACTTTCTAATTATTCTCCAAAGAAATAAGCTGTAAATAATTAAGCTAAACCCTTGACAGTTATATCATTCTTTACCAAATAAAAACCTGCTAGTATATTTGCAAAGAGCATTATCTGCAGTGTAAATGTCATGTAATTGCGAGATTAAGGGCAGTTTTGAGTAGCTATTTTGATGTATATGGTTAAAAGTCCCTCCTACCTGCACATACTCGTCCTTCAGCGTAGTAGCCAGCTGGACAGATGGACAGACAGCGGCCGAGATGAAGGAAGGCTTTTAGGTCCCTGCAGCTCTCACAATGATCAGGAGTCCCCAAACATGACAGGCAGTCTGAATGGCACTGGACTGGAAAAAACACACATTTCGGTTTATTTAATTTAGAGTAGAATTGAGAGCACACGCACATACATTCTGCAGCCCCTGGTCTGTCCTGATGGATAGATGTATCTTTTCAACTGGCTGGTGGAGTCAAGGCCACTTGAAGAAGAAGTCCCTCTAACAATGACACACATTTTGAAATTCTAAAAACAGATTTGGCCCGGAAAGTCAGTCAGCAGTTGGTGGAGACGTTTGCCCTACTGGGAGTTTCTGAGTACATGCACAGTCTTATACTGTCAACCAACAGCTCGGCTGGAGCATTTTGTGATTAAGTGTAGCGTAGTGCGTTCCCTGCCCACGCTGGTGTTCCCTGGTGGCCCAGCATTTTATCCACAACTTATGTGCACAAGCCACTTTCTCCAACTACTGCACCAACTGCATTTAAAAAGTCCTTATTCACAGAGTAAGCTAGTGTGCACACAACAGTTTCGTCCCTGTAAATCATAGGTTAGTTCGTCTAGAAAGCACCTTTATACTGATTCTATGGTCGCACACTGTGGATAGTTGCTGTTGACAGTAATCATCACTTGACTTCACTTACTGGCAACTTCCCGATTCTGAAACCAGGAGTACAAAGCTTTAATTGGTCGCTTGTTTTTCCACCTGGAAAAGTAGCTGTTAATAAGAACAACACCGGGTGAAGCTGTGAATGTGAGGTCTGGAACCAGGCTTAAGTTTGTTGAATTTAAATTAAAGTCACTGTCAGCTGACGTCTGACTTTGCAATAAGCCACACATGTGTGCAGGTAAATGTAGAAAAAAAAGGGAAAAGAATCAATGTTTTAAATGTTCTAAAGAGTCTCCTGATAATGTAACAAGATTGCTCATTGTTTTAGCACAGTTACTGCTAAAATACAATTAGCAGTAACTACTTTGTTGATATTACATCCCCCAAAAATGGCTAACAAACATTTTCCATTCAACAGATTTTGTAACCGCAGTGGAAAATATCACCTCCAGGTTACTATCGGAGGTATTTCAGACTTCGTAGCTCAACAATGACCTGATTAAAATCCTGCAAAAAGAAACCGGTCCATCCACATCCACATGGTCTACATGCTGACTCTAAAGACACAAGTATATAAATGAAAAAAGCACCAGTGTTGGGACCCTTTGAACTCCATAAACGTTCAATCACTAAGTCCGAGCACTTGTGTTGTGACCTAAAAATGTAATGCCCTCTCGGTTTGTTGGAGTTGTTTTTTTATTTTTAAAATTAGGAGAAATCTGAAGGCGTGAACAGTCTACTTTCCCCGAGTCTATTATGGAGAGAAGCAGCTGAAATTCATCTGAAATACAATCGATGTGTGAAACAAGTTGGGGAGAAAAACATAACTATGATTCAGAGTGAACATCTCTTTATCCTTTGAAAAGTACCTGGCTTTTCAAAATCCGAAATGCATGTCACAAAAGTTCAAAATGTCATTTCAGGAACTTCCAACTACTCTGAAAAGCTGGATCGCAGAACAAGCGAGCTGAGGCAGCGTCTCGTCATACTGCTTGCACTTGATTGCACTGTGTGTGTGCTCCATTCGTTAAATGAATGTAATGAGTAAATAAAGCGCTGGTGGCTTGTGAAGATATGACACAGAGAGGAGAAGGAAGAAGAACAATCAAACATAAACAAACAAAACAAAGAAGAAGACTTGCTTGAGAAAAGACTGGAGAGTCTAAGAGGGGGAATTGAAAAAAAGGTAGAAAAAAAGAAGGAGTTGAAGAGATCATGAGGAAGACGAAGGTGAGAGTTCACCCTTAATGGCAAATAAGACTGTCAGTAAGGCAGAACATACTGTTCTAAATACCTCTCTCTCTTTTTCCTCACTATACGACCTCTTGTGATTCCCTTTATCCGCCTTCTTTCTCTTTTCCAGCTCCCACCAATACTCTTTCCACCTGCCACTCACTCATTTTCTTTTTGTTTGTTTTTTTACCTTATTTTTAATCTCACACTCCCCTTGTTTTTTATTCCTCTGACAGAAAGGGTGAGAGAGAAAGACGGTGTGCAACAATAAGAGAGTGTGAGTGGGAGGAAATAGAGATACTTTAGCACTGTATATTCTGGCCCACTGATGAGCTTATTGAATAATTTGAATATCAGTCAAGTGTTTATCTCTCTATTCAGCTGTGGCCAATGCTTCAGCTCGCAGTAATGTACCAATAATGTTATATATCCTGGGATCCGCTGTGTAAGTCTTCCTTCGTGCCCTCATCCCGCATCTATCCTGACTTCTTCCTGCAAACAATTCATTCCTGAATGCTAACCATTGGAAACAAATTAGTATATTTTAATACAAAACCCCACCTGAGTAGTTACAACATCTTTTCTCGTTTGCTTTGACAGCCGAGAGGGAACCAGAATTGGATTTTTTTTTTTTTCTTTCTTTCCCCTCTTGAGGATACAGCCACATCATTACAGCGCAAGTTCAGCAATCACATGCTTTCATACAAGCCGTTGTTTACAGAAGGCTGCCTTCGACGCTCGCACACCGTACTTTTAATTTCCTCATGAGCGAGTCAGAATCCCTGAAGCACAAAATTAAAAGCTGCAGCTGTGATTAACAGCAAAGATGTGTGCTGGGGAAAAAAAAAAAAAACGGATCCTGATTAATGCCTGTGAGAAACTTCAGACGTGTTAACATTTGGCATTTTGTCACACAGCATCATTAAAGTATCAGAGGGGAAAAAAATCACCTGCCAACTTGTCTGTTCGCACAAGCTTGACCTCCAACTAAGACTGGCTACCTGCCACAGTAGCCTGAAGAACAAACCAATTTACCATTCACAGCCAACATTTACCAGCATTTGGCTGGTGATTTATGGTAATTTCACACCCTTATTCCCACTATAAAGGCACTGAACTATTCAGTAATTTACCCTTGCAGTCTGCAGCCAAATTTTCCATCATGAGGCTCTTTATTTGAGACAATAAAGCCTCGAATAGGATATTGAAATATCTGGGGCCCTACTAGAATTATTTATGAAGCCTCCTAGAAAATATGCCAAAATTAATAAATACATCTTAAATCTCACAATTAGACCAATATGCTATTTTCAAAGTAGACTGCGAGAAAACACAAAAAGGCCCCTGGCTCAAAACTAAATGTATAAACACTTCTTTTTTTTTTAAATAGAGAATTTAAGTATGTCTGCATGACATTTTCTACGTCAACTATTCCAATTTTATTTTGTTTGAAAACATCAATACACATTTGCACATTGCCTAAAGTCCTGTGAGAGTTAAATTTGATGTATTATTACAAGAACTGTTGGTTGTGTCAGCCACAAATAGTCACTGCAACAAAGTTACATTTTCCCTGTTGCATGCTGCAAACATTAGATTGCGAAGTCGTTGTGGAAGGAATGGATACACCCTGCAGAAGTACAGTCATAAAGCATATTTTTTTATTACCCTGCCAAGGAGGTTATGTTTTCACCCCTGTCTGTTGGTTTGTTTGTTAGCAGGATTATGCAAAAACTACTGGATGGATTTCAACAAAACTTGGTGGGAGGATGGGGAATGGGCCAAGGAAGAACCCATAAAATTTTGGTGTGGATCCGGATAAAGGGGCGGATCCAGGAACTTTTATCACTTTCGTTAACATTGCGAGACATAGGGCATTTTTCCACATTTTCATTAATTTCTCAGCGAATAATTCAATTATTAATAATACAATTCTGATTTATTTAGTGTAATTTGGTTTCTCATTAGTGTGATTTTATGCTGTGAATAAATGCTGTTCTTAGTGTCATTTGGTTTGTCTATATCATCAACCTATTATTCTTCCGCAATGGAGATTATGATTTCACCTGCATTGTTTTGTTGGCTTAGCTAATAAGGCTTGATTCAGCTTAATTTAAGGGGACTGTTGGGCCTTGGCGGAGGTATGCGCTCTACTGAGTGCCATTCTAGTATAAATATGTTTTTGTCAACATGATCTTAGGACATGGAGTCATGTCCTAGATTAAGAAAGCTCAGGAAACACATGAACGCCAGTATATAGGACTTAATTGGGTCAAACACTGGCAGATGTGTACAGTATGTGCAAATACAAGGCTAGCATCTTTGGCCTTTCCCGTGGGACCTGAATGGAGCGCGACTCCTGGGGATGGTCCTTGGATGTGAACTGCACAAAGAGAGGAGCGGCGGCTGACCTGTGTGCCTATACACAGCTGTGAAGAATAGGCTTAGAGGAAGATTTACAGTTAGAGATTAAAGGGAAAGAGAGAAGATGTTTTGTTTTTTTTCCCTTTCTGTATTTTTAGCCACATAGTAAAAAAAAAAAAAATTGGGCAATCCAATTCACAGCCAGGCAGACAGACAGATGCGGGGTTAACAAGCAGAAAACACGTGTCTGTTTCCCCGTATCGGTATGTAAATGCAAAGTGAAGTGTGTAAATCAAGCTTACACTTTGTTGAGGCATGCGTACGTGCATTATGGTGCATTACGGGTAAAAAAAACCATAAAACCATTACTGCACACACACATAAATTAACACACACACGCAAGCTGTGAGGCGACGGTAGGTGCAAGTGCAGCATAATGTGCGCGCAAATATAGAAAGCACAGAAACACATTTAAATGATTTACTCAGGAACAGATGATGACACACATGACCCACTCAGACCATGTATTCACGCAGACGTTACCACTATCACATGTACAGCGCGATGAATACGGTGTAAAAGTCGCCTGGTATTTCTAGCTCTGACATTTCTCTCGCCCACAGTATAATTTCTATGAACAGCACCGTGTGTGGTACGTGAAGAGACGAAGAAGAGGAGGTGGCTGATAAAGATAGAAAGAGGCAAACAGAAAAACAAAGAGAGACAAAAGTGAGAAGGTGAATAGAGAGGGGTGATGGACGGTGTGACTACAATAAGCATCCAAGGTGTTTTAGCTTGCAGTTCTTTGAATGAAACAAATAAGTTAATTTCATTCAGCTTCACTCAGTATTGTTCATTAGGATCAGCTGACTGACTGATCACAAACTTTGCTTTTATTCCACTGGCCTCAAGGATAAAATCAATATTTAGCTGGTTAGCTTTCCCCTTGCCACTGTTGAAGATTAAAGGATAACCAGCCAACGCTAAAATATTAATAACGTTACCATGAGCTGTGACAACTCATGCAGTTTCTGTGTTACTTATAGGCAACCAGGTGAAACAAAACTGTCAGACTAAAATCTAGACTCTTTAAACTGTCTTCACATGATAAGAAAATTCCTCGAGGAAGGTCTACGTGATCATCGTATCAGCGTTTCTTACATTTTTTACTTTACCATGCGTTACTTTTGCTGGGGGGATCATGGTGTTGTTTAACGTTGTGTTACATAGTTTGAGGAACTCTGAATCTGAATCTCTCGACTCCGAAGAGTTTTTCTTCCATCACTCTCTAACCGACCTGCTTGCGTGTGTCGCGTCTGGCTTCATCACACATACAGCTCTTACCTCAGTGGCTGCACTCTGAAAGGTCAGCGGCAACCAAGGTGAAATAAATAGCTGCATATGCCCAGAAAGACGTTAGACTTCAGAGATTTTTATATCACCTTACTCAGATCGAGGAAAGTCTTACAAATACAAACTTCTAAGGAAACAAAAATCATAAGAAGAAAGGGTTCTAAGTGATCTTGTTTGCCGTACGAGGTGTTCAATCAACAGGTTTAGAGACGTTTCTTTAATAATGGTGGTGGGAAAAATGCTTTTTGGGCTGCAGAGGAATTTTTTATGCAATAGGGCAAGTGGCTACTTGGCAAAATTGGAAGAAAGGCTAAGTAGTGCCAATTTATTCTGGTCTAAATAATACATTATGATTTAAAGCGACATGCTGCGCCATGGGTAGCGCTTTGTGTAGTTGGGCGCCATCACTCTCCCCATAGGAAAACAATGGCACAGTGAGCATAATTCTATGCAGAAGGCTATCCTACACATGTAATCCCCTAATCATCTCTACAAATCCCTTTTCATATTAAACTATTTTGCATTAGCCAGATTATTTGGGGGAGAAGGGAGGGTAGTTAGGGGAACGTGGTTGTCATTGCTCAATATTTGAAATTTCACCTTTGACTTCTCGCATTAGCGGAGATGAAAGAGGTGATCAACCACTGGTATCAAAGCTAACCATCCAGACCTCCACATTGTTACTTTTTTGTTGCACCACATGAGCATCACACCAACTCCAGCTTTGGAAATCAACACCGCCGCAAAACTGCTACATCACAAAATACCTGCATGTGAACTTAATTCATAGGAGACAGAGTTTGTTGGAAATTATGAGAACAAAACAGCAAAGTTACTGTTTAAGCTGGTGGATAACATTAATTACCAGTGTGGTGTTTTATTAATCTGTTAAATTAAGCATACCTTCTAGTTTAAATCTACTGAACACACTGAGGCCATCAGATGCAAACACAAGTGGCCACTTTAGGATATTACATTTTACAGGTTTCCCTTGTGGTTTTTCTTGGACTAAACCTTTTTTTGCCTGAGAATATACAGTTTTTAGTTTTTAGACATTTTAATATGCTGCTGAGAAAAGAAGACAATCAAGGGACACAGCGCACAAACACTAAATATGAACAAAACAACTGTATCCGTTCCAACCTCATAAAACTACTGTTGTCTCAAATAGTCAATTTGTTTGGTGGAATAATAAAAGTGTCTCCCTTGCCCAACTGTAATTTATTCATTCATGCGGGCAAACCTAATTAAAGGTTTTTATAAATCTCAACAATGTCGTCCTGTTTTATTGCCTGAGGGGCGTTATCTACAGTATAGGAGAGAAACAGTAATAATAAGTTTGAATAATTGCTGTCAGTCTGTATGGGCATTTTCAGTCAATATAACAGATGGTTCAGCTTTTTTTGTGTGTGGCTTAGAGAAGGAAATTAGCTGAAAGCTAATAATTTCATGTCTTTGAGAGCATTTTCATTTTTTTATTTGTTGCATTTACTGTTGAAACAGGTTAAAAATATCCTTGGTTGAAATCTGTATTTGCTCCAACTGGGACTGAGGTCACCATTACAGTTACAATGGCTCATAGTAAAAGCCTTTTTTCCCAGCACTCATTAACTGTTCAATATTTGGAAAATTGGCCAACAAAGTAAAAGTCATTTTTCATTTCATGAAACGTTAATAAAGGCCCCAGGGAGGTGAAGAGCTGAACTGTACGTTCAGAAAGTTTGCACACTTTTAAACTTCAGTACTTTGCTCTTTTAAAACCACACAGGAAGTATTTTAGCTTCAAATGACGCCTTCGTTGTTTGAGAAATACAAAGAAAAAACACCCCATCAATTTTGTATTTGATGTTGAAATTAATGTTAGACATGAACGTAGGGCATTACAGAGACAAAATGTTGAAATAACAGTACCTACTGTATGTAAAGTTTCAAATCAAAGCCAAAGTTAAAAGCAGTGATGGAGTGGGGATAGTCTATACTGACTCTTTCTGACTGTCCCAGTCTCTGTTCCTAGGCAACAGCACGCTGAAACATACAGAGCAGCCTCCTCGCCAAGGACAATTTGGAATTTGTCCTCTGACTGCCTTGCATTTCCAGAAACTCTCTCTCACACTCCGCTTCTAAGCTTTTCTTCCTCTGATTTCTTTAATGATCCAACCAGCTTCTCATTTACATAATGCAGTATTGTCAACAAGTTTTCACCTGTGGCCCCTCTCTGGAGCAGCTGTTTCACCGTACTTCATGATAAAAGACAAAAACAAGAGACATATAAAAGAAAGGGAAACCCTTTCTTTATTTTGAGTAGTTTTGGTAAATGAACTGAAACATTTATATAGCGTTTTATTGGTCTTATTGACCACTCAAAGCGCAAGCCAGCATCCCAGCAGCATGCACATCGACATCCACACATTAGTGGCAGAGGCTGCAAAACAAGGTGCCATTGATTGAAACCAAACACAGCTGTTTGCAAAGCTTATTTTACACCTTTTTACATGTTCTTTGGTGCATTTTTCCTATTTAATGGATCCTCCTCCTGACAGACAATATTGTATTGTGTGTTACGTCTATCAAAACAGTGGAGTCGGACAGCAGAATCGAAGACAGAAGATTTAATTCTTGAATCCCAGTTTGTCCTAATACATGGAGAACTTAAAGTTCCCCTTCAGACACGTTCTAAAGTACATAAAAATACTCTGCTGTGACTAATATTTTATTTAACACGGTTTTCCCACATGGAAAAGTTTTTAAAACTCTGAAAAGGGACTAGAAGCACATCTACTCTTTATACCTCATTGAGAAATTCTGGATCTATGCATCACAGGCCTTGCACACCCCGCCCACCATGATGGCTAGCGTTAGAGGAAACATGGGAAGGATTCAGCCATAATGTTACATGTTTGAGCCTCAGTCAGACCTGGACTCGGATGAGGAGTGTGTTGTGCACCAAAATCAGCAACTAGCAGACTTATCAGCAGAGCAGGGCGGCCCTATACGTTCACTACGCACGTTGCGTAGGGTTTCGAAAATTACGCGAGTCCCCACCTCCCCCTCGTGTAATGTTGACAACTTAGATGAAAGGATGAAGCGGAACTATCCTTCTGGGCATGAGAAACGAAAATGAGAGGAAATTGCAGGAACAGCAGTCAGGTAAACTTGTTCTCTCCTCTCCAAGTTTGATGTCGGCAAATAACAGTAGTGTTAAGTTGACAGGCCCATGTAAAATGAAAGAGGGACCTTAAACTGCTAAGGTCACATGAAGACACCAACGCCAAGACCCCAATTAAATCCTTTACACACTTGCAGCATCATTTGCAGCAACCTACCTTGGCGACACTCAGGGCAGCATCCACCCTCCTGGGTGATAGCCAGGGTGCCTGGCGGGCAGGTGGGGCAGGAACGCAGATAACAAGTCACCTGGGCATCACGGCATTCACAGTCCCGGCAACCGCTACCAGTCCACTGAGCCAGATCCTGAAAAAAAAGAGAGGAAAAGTCGAGAGACAGGGAACGAAAGGAGAGGAGGGAGAGAAAATAGTTTGTCAGACTGAGACTCAGTGAATGCAGAGGTTTAAGTTCTTATAATGTGCAAAGTGCATTTTTGGCAAATATATTGAAGAGAATGTTAAAAACTCAACTTTGAGGAAGCTGAATCAAGTAAGAATCACCCAGACCAAGTGCTATAAACTGAATGCTAATAAGCAATATGTGTCAGTTACAACAGACGCCTGACAGTCATGACTTTTATATACATTTTCAAAGCAGAATGAGTGACGTGACAGAGGCCCATAGAGGCCAGTCAAACAGCAGGCATGTCACAAAATCTGATACAACTTCAAAGAGAAAAAAAGTGAAATGGTTTTATAAGTGCAGTTTTTTTTTTTCTCCAAACAATCTAGCTAACAGACAAGGACAGATACAAAACTGAGTGTCAGAAACGAAAAGAGAGTCACAAGCTTATATTAATAGCTGGACTCCCATTCAAAAACCACTTATATCCAAGGATCTATGTTATCTAAGGAGCACAAAACCTGCAGCCCTGAACGATAGAGCAAAGAAGTCTGCAGCCTTTGGTGTGTCTGTTATCTAGTCCAATGGCTCACATGTATGGTTGTGTAAGAGGTCGTTTTACAGAACCAAATACTGTTCCCTCATTATCTACCATTATATTAGCATATCGACCCTTGACCCTTATGCAGTCAAATTTAAATATTTGACAAATTGCTATTTATATTTAATACATAACTTAAATGAAACAAAAATTAAAAGTAATTTGCACACTTTGGTGTGCCAGGACAGAATATGTAGATTCACCATAAACACTGGAAAAAAAAAAGATTCATCCACATTGATCGCATTGATTCTGCACTGTTGGGAAGTAAAAGCGGCTTTCACACAGTTCACCACCTACACGATGAGTCCATCTCACTTGTCTGAGTTACAATCTTCCAGCCTTTTCTTATAGCGCTGCTGACGTCATGACGGTTGATTGTCACATGTTTGCTTTGAGCTTAAAGGAATATTTCAGCATTTGGTAAAAATATGCGTATTTAGCGTTCATTCCATTCCATGAGGGAGATGAGAAGCTCAACACTGATCTCATGTCTGTGTATTAGCCTGACTCAGCAGGAAACAGGCTGTCTTTGGTGACACCTCTAATGCAAAAAAAAAAAAAAAAAAAAAGGGGGGGGAGTTACATGTTGAAACTGCTTCTTGACAAACAACTTGGGAATTTAAACCAGCAATCATCTAGTCACAAACTTGCTGCTTTCACCTTTCAGACAAGCCTTTCAAAAACGCTGGAATGGACAAACGCATGTATTGATGTGTGTGTGTAGGTGTGTGATAAGTATGCAGCATCTATCTGCTGGTAAGATGAATTCCTCGGGGAGACAGAGAAAAATCTATTTCGAAAAGGATAATAGTGCTCTCTACTCTTGCTCCGAGCCTCAGCCTTGGCTGACCATCCTGCAGCATTTCCCGAGCATTCCCGCATGGCTGAAAATGTAAAAAATGAAAGCCTTTGCTTTCTGGGTTTCCAGGACTAGCCTATGAATAATGAAGTTGATGCCAGAATAATGAGGAAGAGAAACTTGTTACAAGCTAAACAGCCCAAAGTAATCTGATAACTCTGTCCTTAAACACACATTTACTCTGTCTCATTGCAACTTTAATTCTCAGTGCTTAGAAAGTGCATTTATATGTTTATATGATGTATTTGGCTGTTTGGGTAGCAGCCTCCTCTGCAGTGAGACTTTATGCCACTTATTTTCTTTATTTTCTCTTCTGAGAATAGAGGTTATGCAGGATTGGATATCTCGATTTTGCCGTTAAAACTCTGTTAAAAGACTGAAGTACCTTGTAGGATTTCCCCTCGGACATACAGGAAGGTTTCGGAGAGGAACACTCCGGGCAGCACTTCCCCGACAGGCGAATGAGCTCCGATCCCTAAAATACAGAAAAACATAAATATAAATTTGATCCTCTCACATAACTCACTTGTAGGCAGGTTTAATAATACAAACTACTGGGGAAAGCACCATAAGACATAATAGCACAAGAGAAGTTGACAGTCAACAGTGTACGTGCATGTGTACAGTGTATGTGCATTAATTATTCATTCATTCATTTTAAACAATTCAGTTGTATTTTGCAAGATAAATAAAACCGTCAAAACCAAAACGATTGGAAAGAAATCTTCAGTATTAACGGGGCAAGGTGTGACTTTTAGTTGAACTAAAACCTTTTAATTTGCCAGCCAAGAAATAGCATGAAGCAGCTAAGAACCAGATTAAGATGACAAGATGAAATTTTGTTTGTATTAAAAAACAAGAAGATGTAGAATTAACATGAAAAGCATCTAAATTGGAGTTATAAGTTCTGCATTTTACAATAGCAATATGACACTAATGCAATTTTCTAATGCTAAGAACTCCGTACAGTACCATCACAGTGCATTTTCAGCCCAGGTGCCACCATACGGAATCATGACCCCGCCCCCGCCCACCCACTGTAACTGGTCCCCAGTGCCCTTCTCTGTGATCCACACGTCATTAAACCCACAACCTCGCTTTTATTTTTTCTGCACACTGACACACACAGGGTGAAAACTGCACGACTCTGATCTTCTTAGTGGGGTGACCTTGCTCAATTCAGAGCTGGACAAATGCCAATTATACTACTTACAGCTAATGGCACTTAGCAGCTGTAATTATCACCATACCACATGATTAATGAGGGCTTATTTGGCAGTGGCAGGGGATATTAAAGTAATATTAAATCTGCTTAACATTAGAAAACATTGGAAGAGGTGGTGAGTTGACACGGCACCAAGCCCAAAGTGGGTCTTTTCAGCCGATACAATTAACTGTGGGAACAACCTTAACAACCAAAACTCCCACATCCAACATTCTACATCCCTAACTGGGCAGTTAGTCCCATAAGCATGTGATTAGCATGTCTTCACATGAAGGCTACCGCTGATGCTTCTGTTGTGTTAATTTGGCTTGGTAGGTAAAGTGCAGCTGACTCCAAGTTAATTTTTAATGTGTTTCCACTGTGCTCTAGTGCTTTAATTTTACTGCAAGTTTACTCACCCTCTGTTTTCTACACTCTATTTATTCTTGGCTGCTCTTGCCCAGCTTCCACACGGATCATTATGGTTTCATCTTGTCTTTCAATTTACTTCATCTAAACTGAACGAGTTATCTGTGATGGGAGCAGCCAACCTTGTAAACTCAAATAATCACCCTTTCTCCCATTCCACCCATTCCGAGTAAGCAAATTACACCGACTGTAGGAAATTGTGAACAAAGTAACTGTGACATCTTCTATTAGCATTTGGAGGCCAGGAAATGGGATTTCTGGGTGCTGATATGTTGCATTTTGGAGGCAAGAAAAGCAGCGTAGAGAAGGTTAGAGCCGGGGGACCCTGCGGGAAAAAGCCAGGTCATATGATCGTGAAGACCCCTCGATCCACTGATGGGTCATTAGAGGAGAATTTAACATAATATTTGATCCAGGAAGTCCAGTTTGAGGAACATATTCATAGGTTTGAAGGTTTTATCACCATAATGCAACGTGTCACAGCAACTTTTAATCCTATAACACAAGATTATACACTTCTGGCAAGTCACTCCAGAAAATGTATACTCCATCTGAGGGTAAACAGTTGGCCAATAACATTCATGTTATAAGATATTCTGCCAGGAATGTGTGCTTGCACGTATTAGAAAGCATAAAGTCTTTTCCGCTGCACAGTGAAATGATTTTATTTTGAAGGAACAACGCGATTCGCCTGTAGCTTCTTCCGGTCAGCTCAACAAAAGTCTTATCCAACCTTTGAGGCCAGTCAGGAAACGTTTGTGACAACAAAAGTGCCAACTAAAGTTTCCAAAGAGGAGGCCAGATTTACTTCTTATTTTATAATGAAAACCTTTTTTTCCCCCTTTCAGACTCACCTGTGGGCATTCGACACGACCACACTCGGCCCTCTGGCACAGGACCTGACCCCGGTTGCAGGTACAGAACTCGCAGCCCGTGCTGTTCCACATGTCACCGTGGTAACGCACCGTGCCCTCGTACAGGCAGCTTCCCTTGGCAGTGGCGCATTCGTCACAGCACCGACCAGAACGCTTCACTTTGGTCCGACCCTGCGAGGAAGCAGCACAGCGAGGTTAAGTTCGGGTTTGTTTGGTTTTCATGTACCTACAATATGGATGACGGCAATGAAGGAATCCAAACTGAGCTGTGACACAAGACAAGGAAGATGTCAAGGAGCTTCTAAAAGTGCTGTTTTTTTGTTTTTGTTTTTGCTGAGAGAGATAAGAAGATGAGAGAGTGTGTCTTGCATTATTAAGGGAAAACACACCAAGCAGTTTGGACCAGACGTTTCTTGAAAGTGCTGAGATGTGTAGATTTACTGACACTGCAGACGTAACTCTTCCACATGTGAGAATGTATCATGAATACAGTACAGAAAACTTCTTTTGTCCTCTATATTTAAGGCAGTGTGTTCAAGGTCTACCCAAATAATGTCACCATTTAATGACATGAGCGGTGGTTTTGAGGTGTCTCTCTTTGCAGTGCTGGTTTTTTCCCACTATCATCAGTGCAGGGAGTGGATTGTTAAAACATCCTCATCCTCTGAGAGCTGAGAATATTTTTACTTGAAGTTTTAAAAGAATATGGAAACACTGAGTGACACAGCAAAATGCTTCAAAAAGGTTTCCGCTGGCTTCACAGTAAGGAGCAGGAGGCCTGATAAGCCCTTCCTGTTTCCTCCGTATTGGTTTAAAGAGAGCATATAAGGTCTGAGCTCTGTGTTTCTGATTAGCTTGTGTGTTCAGTATTTAGAAATAGTGTGAATTGGCTGTTTTTTCTTTATGATACTAAACAGAAATCAGGATTAAATCTGGGTGGGGAAAGTTGCCCCTCCCTCATTACCACCACTGAGGTGCCCTTGAGGAAGTCCCTTAACCCCAAACCGCTCCAGCAGATCGGACTGTGGTTGTACTGAGCAGCTTCGAGGTGTGAATGTGATCAGGGCATTCGTGAAAAAGTGAGGATTACTCTCAAGAGAACCTTCCCTGAATAAATAAAGGTTAAAAATAAAGTAATGCGCAGTGCAGTGCAGTGTCCTTGTAGATTTCAGAAAGAAAAATGAGGCGGACCACTTTCACAGATGTCTTTAAAGGAGCAATTTGTCAGAATTTAAAGATACCTTCAAATATAAATAAATATAAATAAGGGGCAGCATATCACAAGAGTAACCGCCAACTGTCACGGCGGGCAGGGGTCCCAGCTCAACCGGGACTTTGCAGCCTGAATAGGGCTGGAAACCAAACGGACACAGCGAGACCGTTTAAAGCCAGTTTGGGGACAGTGGATACAGTACTGGGGTTATTTACAGGCTCCGACGAGGACTAAGTTAACATTATCACTCCAGGGGCGACACAGCAGGCCGGGACCGGAGAGAGGGGAAACGGCATCACAGCGGGATTGCATCGAGCTTTCACATCTCTGTGAATTGAGGATTTAGGCTACTTCGGGCAAACCAGAGGTGACTGTGGAAAGACAAACCAGGATGGTTTTTATTCCATTTATGTCCCGTTTGAACGAAGTGCGTTTAACAATGAGTTATAAGGCAAATGAGCTCATCTTAATTTGGTAAAAGAGAAAAACTTGAATTCGGAAGGTGTACAATTGTGTTTTTCTGTTAGTGAGGAAAATAGGTGTAAGAATATCAGATGAGGAGTCTGCTGGGCACCAAAATCAGCAACTAGCAGACATATCAGAATGCTAAGTGTAGTTAGCATCTTTTGTTTCTGTCGTTTGTTAGCTTGTTAGCTTGTTACTGGCAGTAGCTGACACAGCGTTAGTGGTTGTGAAACGTACAATAATATCTGCTACGTTGTTACAGTGTGTTCACATCTTGATAGCCATGAAGTTTGCCTGGAAACTGGCTCATTGGCAGTAGTAGTATTAGCTAATTAGACAGCGATTGGTTTTCGTATTTGTGACGTACCAAATCTAGCTTGCCTGGTGCATATTTGACATCTCCCCCTTCAGTAGAGGAATGTGAAAACACTTTTCTAGTGACAAACTATGGACAGATACAAGTCAGTGTAGTCCAGGTCAGACATTTAAGGGGATATAAACATCAGAAAAACACATTTTTGAGTGAGTTAAAGTTAGTGTATCACTTTAATGACTTCTGTGTTGTTTTATTGTTGTTTTAATGTTTTTATTCTGCTTTCCTGCTAAAAGAAAGATCTGAAATAAACTTAGCTAAATAGATTAATGGGAAATTCATAAACAACAATGAATGTATCCTAATAACAAGTATTGTTTGTGCCTGATCTTTTTTCTCTGTGCTATAGAGCTCCATTGTTGTCCAAAAACTCCTCAGTGTGCCACACTGTTGCACACACGGTGTAGATCATTTTGACTCAATCCCACATACACCATCCTGCTGCCCCAAATACTCACTAAAGCACCAAATGTGGATTAATCCACCACTGAAAATAGTCCTGAACGAATGCAATTTTATTGTTAGAGTGCATCCAACAATAAAATATGGGTCAACAAGAACGACAACAACATTATTCCAATTCTTTGGTAATAAATTTAAGGTGCTGCTGCCGCTCTATAACTTTCTTAGTGGCTTAAGGCTAAAATAAATGTTTCATATGTTTAAACGATAGAAACTCAGCGGGGCCATTAGATCTTTAGTCAGCTGGTCGCCTCCAACCACAACACACTTAATATGCATTTAGCTTCTCTGCAGAAGTTACTCAACTGAACTGATTAGCTTGAACATGCCCCAACTTTTGCCAATTCCCAATTTAAATTGAAAACTTTTCTTGTGCGTATAATTGTTCCTGGGTCAATTTCTCCAGTTATTACAGCAATTTAACTGCAATTAAACTGCACTACTACTTTTAATTCATTTGTCTATTGAATTTTTTTCAATCTTTCAATTTTACTCATCCCTTATAGGCCTACTGGCATTATTATGTTCTTCTTCTTCAATGCTGAGTTGTGTGTCTGAATTGGATGTTGTTTGGCGGTCTCTGACTTCACTAAACTGAAATTTGCATGCAGTTAACGATTAAATGTCAGCCTTTGTGTGTGTGTGTGTGTGTGTGTGTGTGTGTGTGTGTGTGTGTGTGTGTGTGTGTGTGTGTGTGTGTGTG
>JBBPCS010009227.1:0-31158 GCA_037974645.1 Hollardia meadi | reverse complement strand
ACAATGAGGAACAGGTGAAAACAATCAGGGCAAGATACAAGAGGAAGGGACCACACAACATACAACAGGAAATAAACTAGAATGCAACACAAGGAAACTACCAACTAAACCTGAAACCAAGACTGTAATTATCAACATAAAACAGGAAACAAGAAACTCCAAATATAACAAGAAATAACCACAGAAATAAACTAGAATACAACACCATAAAACTGAAACCCTGACACTTTTATCTTAAATGGGACACCTCGAAGTCGTTTCACTCGATGAGGTATGAATCTTACTTATCACTGGCTGCAGGAATTGTCGTCCTTATTCATTGCACACATTTTATACCTTAAACTAGCCTTTCTGTTCAGGTATGTGCACTGGCAGAACAGACATCACGTAGATTGATGTGCTTCAGTTACTTGAATGTTCCACATCTGCAAACATGTAAAATACACAAGGATCATGAAATTCCCTTCAGACTGCCATGTGCTGCTTGATCATGTGCCGTGCTTTGATCTCAGTTACAGGTTGGTGCAGGTTGCAGTATTATTTAGTATCAAGTAGTCTTTTGTGTGTGTTTTTTAAAATATTAACACCTAATTGGATTGTCTAGCCAGGTTTGCTTGATCCTGTAATGCTGGGAGGTATAAAAAAAAAAGCAGAAAACCAGGGTTCAGTTCTATCATCTATCCACAAATCTATCCATCTGCTGAGCAGCCACCCCCTTTACCATCAATGTTACAATCCATAGCGGCCCTGTCAATACTTCGGTTTGTTTAATGGGACCATTGACATGGCATTTTGCCTCTGTGGCTGATCGATCAGGGTCCAACACACGTGTTGCATCAGCAGGGAATACGGAGAGTATGAAAACCTAAATTACACAGATATCTTTGTTGTCTTTTAATTATAAATGGTTGGATCGTATCAGGATAAAGGAGGATTAAACAAGTAAATCAGAGGGTACTGGAGCACGAGCGTGTGCAAAGGGGGGGTCCGGACAGGTTCAAGTTACTGGAGTGTGCCTCAGCTAGTAAAACTCAAATTATGCATACATACCAGCACTATGTATTATACATTATAAAGACTCGCTGACATGTCACATTGACATTACTACTTCATACAGAGTGTTAATGCACTTTGCAAACAGCTGTCGTTATCTTTTATCTTTAAATCTGTGGTCTTTTTCTTATGGTAAGTTGCAGTGCGAAAACGTGTCAAATTAAAGGGTTCTTAGGGATGTGCAGAGGCCTCCAGAACATCCAGTAGCAACTGTTGTATCCCATTTGGATAAAGCCAGCTGAGTTATAGAAACATGTATTTAAGTGGACATCAATCATGGAGCAAGTCAGCTCTAGCAGCTAATTAGTCAGGAGAGATTCATTCTACAAAATTTAACTCCCCGCAACTACATGAGTAAAACATGTTTTCAAGGACTTTCTTTTTCTGGATCTTTTTCTCTACACAAGAGTAAACCTTTTAAGTTACTATGGTAGGTTGCTAGCAAACAGTCGCTTATTAACACATCCGGCAATAACGGAGCACCATTATCATTAATTTGGAGTAATCTTTCTGGCCATCTGGAGAACCTAAGACCAATATTCCCCCTTATTTATCTTAGCTGTTTATGGTCTACTCTGGTACTTTAGCTGCTTTTAAGAGCTTTTTCACTGGAAAAAAACAAACAAAAAACAACTGCCTGCTGTCGCTGCATAGGAGCCATGAGAGTGAACCAAAACAGTAAAGTTGCAGCCGGACAGCTAAACAATAAGCTGAAACTCTGTAAACAGGATTTTCTAACAAAGATTTAAATACATTTATTTTTAGTAAAGAAATACATTTAAATAACTTGATAATGTTGATAATGATCGTGAAGGACAATTTCTTATACGTTTCTAAATTGGCATCAAGATTAAGTGTAAACAAAGCATTCACAGCCATAGCTCTCCGTGTCTCCTCTCTGTTGCATTGGAAATGTCTTTTGGACTTTATACTAATATCATGTCTGCCATCAAGGATGTAAGCTTGGATCAAGATAAAGTAAATAGGAGGTAAGGTTACAGGTGATAGGCATGTGAATGATCTGGAACGTCTGCAGGTAGGGAGGTTTTGTGCTGGGTGGACCACCATTGAGTTTGTGACATCTACTAAACTAGCACAGTGTCTTTGTTTACACAGACCCCAATAGTCCAATTACAACTTGCGGTCAATGAAATACTCAAAATAATAAACTGAATAAAAAAACTGAATTTTTGATGACCTTTGGGCTTGGGGATAAATACTGGATTAAAACTCTGAATCAAAACAATAATGTGCATGGTGTGGCTTGTTGAGCATGTTAACACATTCATGTTGGTGAGGGAATTCGTAAATGTGTAGGATGTAAGAATGCAAATCATTTATTTTCTAAACAATATGTTAAATCACAAGGCACATTAAATAAATCATTAAAGCAGTTTAAAAAAATCAATAGCGACCAATCACGAGCTAAAGTATAAAAGGTAGAAACTGCATTCTCACCAGTGTCAGTGAAATCTTTAGGTCAATTCAATTGTGTGCCAATAAAACAACATATTTTGTGCTCCAAGTCATTTCAACAAGTCATTTTTTTTTTTCATCCTTCGGTACCTAAGAGCAAATATCACCATGAGCAAAATCAAACTTTAACACTCTGTGCATGCATGAAAGAGCCAGACTTCATTTTGATGGAGGGGTTTTGACACAGTTGGGGACATTCTGATGGTTTCATTAGAAACACCGTGTCAAAGACTGCTCAAAGGGAACAAAGAGATCACAGTTTAAGTGAGGACAGAAAGTTCAAATGAACAATATTCACTGGCAGGCACAATGCCAAAGATGATATGAAAGTTGTTGTTTTTTTAACATTGTGGTCTTCACTCACTCAAAATATTTCTGATTGTATTCAGAAGAAGGAAAAACTAGAGGTCGCAAGCGGCAAAAATCGATGAAAAGTGTTCGATTATAGATATGATTTTTTTTATCAAAATGGCTCAATAACAAATGATGGTGCAAGTTGTGTAAATTTAGGAACATACTGTATATAAAAATCAGTCTACAGCAGCCGAGACAAAATATTTGAATACTGGTAAATTTGCAGGGCATCTGCTTTTTTTTTTTTTCTTATAGTAGGTTCACATTCATTCTGGAAGATTACTGATAGGTGAAGAAAACATTTTTTCAATTTCATATTAAATGAGCAAAACCACAAAAAAAACCAACAACAACCATAAAACAAGAGAGAAGAAAAACTATTTTGCTTCCCTAAAACTCACAATACTTAAAAACGTTAATTAATCTGTTCAGATCACATGATTAACAGCACCAACTCTACAGCATGTGCGGAGGCTGAAAAAGCCGGTGTCAATTGACCAGGGTATCATGGCATTTAAAAAAAGAACTTGATTGCATAGATGCTATCTCCACTTTCAACACCCTCAGAGGCTCTCTAGTGATAACTACCATGAGGAGTAGCTGTCATGGCCTGTAGTATGACTCGCACCAAGCACGAAAATGATGTCCTGGATGAATATCCTTTTGCCCCGATGGGAGTGCGCCGTCCCGCTCTTCTGATGCCTTTGAGTGTCTTGGACCTAGAGGTCAGCATCTCATTTTACACTGACAAAAATCTATTACAAAACCTATCTCTCTCCACTCGCATTAAACCCTCCGTGGAAGAGAAGCTTTTCTCTAATTGTTTTTCCTTGGCTGCAGAGATGGCCTGCTTATGAGTGAACCCAGTCCACATTATGGCTCTGATTGGAGAGCAGGTCATTCAGACCCATCAGTTATGCATGTACAGAATGGCTTTATCACACTACGTTTCTGTTTTTTTAAAATGTATTATTCTGGGAGCAGTGTGCCTAGGCATTTGCATTAGACACTGAAACTGAACTGTGTATTAATGGAACCATGCAACTATTTACAATCACATTCGAGTTTATGCACCATCAACTACATACTGCAATCTCAAGTACAACTATAGCTGATATTTGGCACATCGTATTACTGCCAGGTATGTTTTTCCCCATTTTCACAATCTACATTTTCATCTCATTAAATGGCTCTATTGTGGATTGAAACAAGACAATCTAAACCGAGACTGTGAAACTAATTTGACACTATTCTATACGCGAGCAAAACGAGAAAAATGTTGTGTTTCCAGTGTCATTAACACCTATTTTATTTCAATAAATAGAACAGTGGGAGGGATAGAATGGGAAAGACATCATGGCTGTACAGACAAGGAAAGCACCACCTAGAACCCTATGACCCCAAAAGGAAGGTGACATAAATCAATTGAAAAAAGATACTGTAATGACATCACAGCCACGGCTGCTAAGCAACAACATTGTGTGCAGTATGGCCACACACCTGACAAACAAGATGAAGCATCATGAATACGGTGGCCCGAGAGAGCTCAACGCACTGCAACTTAAGAAGACACACGCAAATAGACAAAACACGAGCAAATTAAGAAAACATCTTCGTCAATTTGACAACACGTGCGCTGCAAACACTCACAACACAACCAAACAGAGAAACGCGCTGCAAGTAGCACAGATGACAACGGATATGGATGTTTCTAGGGGACACTAAAAAGTGACGGACACGTTTGTTTTGCGACCATTTCTGACTCTCGAAGTTATTGAAGTCGGCTACTCGTCAGTGGTGCTGGAAAATTAGCTAAAACACACATTTTTCTCTTTATTTTAATATCCTGATGGCTCGGTGTGTTTTTCGTGGTATTATTTGAATTGGCAGGCGAATCAGCAAAATGCAAAGCCCAGTTTAACAACAGATGTCTGCCACAGGCTAATATCTGACTCGTGCCATAACAAATATCAAAATAAAGAACGTACCTTTTAGTAAGACACGGGTGTCCCGTGTGTCCGTCACTTTTTAGTGTCCCCTAGAAACATCCATATCTGTTGTCATCTGTGCTACTTGCATCGCGTTTCTCTGTTTGGTTGTGTTGTGAGTGTTTGCAGCGCACGTGTTAGATAGATAGATAGATGAAGATGTTTTCTTAATTTGCTAGTGTTTTGTCTACTTGTGTTTGTTGCAGTGCTTTGAACTCTCTTGGCCACTGTACATGAACATCACATTGTTAGGAGGACACAAACCAACTGATGTGCACATTTATCAATGTTAAATGTTGTTAACAACAATAGATGCCTCAGTTACAATTTTTTTTCGGCCATTCAGTAATTTTTTTTCTTCCTCTTTTCGGCTCCTTCATAATCACAGGACAAATAATTTTGTCCTTTTTGTAACCTTTGAAATTAACAAAAGGCTCAAGCTGCACTCATGGCTGTTCACTTGTCCCCTGTGAAATGGCAGCGTGCAAATGTCCATTCTGAAAAGCAGAGCAAATTGCAGCAAATTGTTATACTAAAGTAACAATATCCTTTTAAAGCATCTCTCTGCACTTGCAGTGGTGCCCTGAACAAGGAAACGGGAACAATGGTGGATGATGATTGTGGCTGCGATGGCTGCCATAGTGCACACAAATACAGAGCTTTCTTCATTCTTTCTTTGTCAATGTAAAAGATATGACAAACCAACATTCAAGTCTGGCCATCTTGTTCAGTACACCATGTTCCTTCAGAATAATATTTTTTTTTTAGGTTTAGCCACTATTTCGTGAGATGCACTTGCAAAACTAAAAGTCTCCACAATCACGTATGAGTTGAATATAATCTGCATGGGCCCTAAAGCAGGGAGGAAAAGCTTTATACCACACAGTGAATGGCAGTTTGCTTAAAATTACACAATATTTTCAAACCAAGTGTTTCTTAGTGCAAAGAGCATCTTCCTCAGTTTGCCATTCAAAACATTCTCGGAAGAACGCGGAGGCAAAGGAATGACCCCCACAGATTGTGAAATTCACCCTGGACTTTCCATGAATATGGAACCTAACAAAAGGGTCACTATAGCAACCAACTCTCTCAAAAAATGCCAGACGCGTGAAGAGTGAAGACCACTCCAAGAAAAGAAAAATAATTTCTAAAACAATAAAGATGGAAACAAACCTGTGCTTACAGATAAACCATGTACAGACAGGGTGTTTTATGTCGCTGTTACGCCCCGCTGGTGAGTCGCTCAAAAGCATTAATGCCAAGTTAACATCTCAAAGAAATTACTTAGACGTATTTAAAGATATGTACCTTAGCAAATACTGTACATATTATATGTTATGCTCATAACTGTTGCACTGACAATCCTAATAATCCTTGGATGCCCTATCCTGGATTTTTCTTTCCAGTTTGCTGGATAGTCTAAAGCTGCTCATGAAGCTTAATAAGAAACTGAAGAAAAATGATGGATGGATGATTGTATACAGAGAGCGCTAAGTGTTCATGCCCATCATGTTTAAGATGAAAATCTTGTTGCTGTTTTATATGTGTCACCTTTAACTTAACAATAAAGAAGCTAAAGCAGATATTGCGTGTTGCTTTTAGTAAGCAGTTTGCTGTATTAATGTGGAACCTGGCAGTGGTGTGTTCACGACTACGCGTGCCCCCTGTGTTCACATATCTCTACAGTTTGTGAGCAGGTGGGGATTATGGGAGCCCAGGGAACTGTTTTTCTCATCCGCTTTGGCTCATTTGTTTAAACAGTCTTAACATTCTCTACACTGGAAGCGCAGTTGTCACGACTGTGTCACAAGACATCACAGCATGTCTGCAAAAGGTAGTAACATTTCGTTCATGCTTCAGAACCTATTATTGTGTCGGTTAATTGGCCAAAGCCATCACACTGACATTTTGTCGACGTGTGAGCCATACCGGTCAAAGTGTTTTGATGTTTCTGGGAATGTTTCTTCTATACAAATCTCTTGCTTTCTCCACACTGACTGTTTACTGTACTATACAAGAATGTCAGTTTAATTGAGTCTCAAACTGGGCTTTTTAAAAAAAAATAATGTAGCACACAAAAAGGATATGCATTTGTACGTATATGGTAAATTTATTTGTGTTGCATGTCTAACATTCTTTCATTGCTTGAGCCATCACATGCAAAATGATCCATTCAATTATCAAGATCTGACACTGAATGTTTGTGATGCCTTCCGAGGAATTATTATTCCCATGTGATGCATTCCTAGTGGAACTTTGAATAACAATCCACCAATCACAAAATTTTCTGTTCACTGTATATGACTTATACATAAAAATCAAAGGTGAATTTTCTGTTTATTGAACATGGAACCTGTTGCTCCACAAATAATTTTACTGTATGCACACAAAGGTGCATGTGCTTTTTCTGCGTACAAAGTATTGTACAGTATCGAAGCCAACATGGAAGTGCAATAAACAAATGCAGTTCCACAAATGGCCACTTGAGGCTGGCGCCAAAATCAAGTCCGGTTCTGCATAAGACCCCATGTGAAAATTCCCAACTTTACAGCAGAAATAAACATGTTTACAACCTACGTTGCGGTATTGTGGTATTAATTATATTGTTGCAAGGTTGTAGAATAGTGGCACATGCTGTTAACAGTTTATTACGGATCTCCAAACAGAATTTTTTTTTTTTTTTTTTTTTACAATACCAGAATTTTAAATACTAGTATAAAAATGATACTGGATACCTCTTTCGATTCAAAAAGACATAAATGGGATTCTTTTGTTATTAACAACCAGCACACGGCGCTGGTACAGAAAAAGTAATTGTACACATGCCGACACATTTGTATTCATGTATCCGTTTAGCCTTAAGTTGGAAATCTGATTGGAGAAGTGTGTTCAAATCATTGCAATTATTGCTGATCATTCTGTGGTCGCACAGTAAAGAAAATAAGCTTTCCAGCAGTTCTCAGTTGGGATGTTATGTTGTGGTAAGAAAACAGGAAAAAGAAGAATAAAAAAAAACAAAAAACTTTGTTATTAATATTTATTTCCATTCCAAATCATTTTCACTTAGAATGACATTTTGTTTTCAGATGTGATTGCTTATACTGTGTATATCCAACTAAAGATGTAGTGTATGTGCCCCCAAAGTATTGGCCTTAATCAGTACCTATTAACTCCTGGTTTATTAAGTGCTGATAACTGGTGCCCCTATTACCCCTGTGATAGAGTGGTGACATGTCCAGGGCGTTTCTGTGCGATTTACTCAATGCGTGTTGAGAGGGCCACCTAACCACCCTGAAGGGGAGGAAAAAAAGAATACACAGAATGGCATGGGAAGATGGATGGGTAGGTGATAGCTGTGCGATGTCTAAATTTGTAGATGGCAATCAATATTTTCTGACAACTTCTCCTTGTTGGCAGAGCATGCTAATTTAGATAGTGTCAGTCAGTGGATAATTTGGTGACATCGTGGTCTCCCCTTAGATTTATTTCTGTGTTATGTTGCAGTTTCTGTGAGGCCTGCATTGATAAGGAACAGCTCATGCTGACAAACACTGCTGTAATGACCTATTTCTATATCATCTAAAATGTTGTACAATTGTTTCTGCTCCCACGCGGATGTTACATCACAGACTATTTATGTTTATTTGAATGCAATCATACTGAAGGAACAGGCCAGCACACATCGCATATATCTAGTTATACATGTGCAAAATTTGAAATGGTTGTCACATGTCATTATGTTACGTTCAAAGGCATAATGCTAGAGCCATATGAACCAACTGCAGAAGTAGGCAAGGATAAGCTGAAATATAATTACCTCTTTCCTAATAAAGTCCTGAAACTGAAGTTCTTATACTTTCTCAACTTTAGGGTCACTTTCATGTTATATTACTAAGTCAAGTGACACTACCTGGCAGCAATAAACAATTTGTTTAAAGAGTTTAAAGTAAATCGTGTTGATATACTGTACATCATCTGTTCTATTCATTGGTACTGCTATGGTATTTTACACATTCGGTGTTCTAGTGAATGTCTACAGTAGCAGGATGGGGTATGTGGCCCAACGTGACCTCATGGGATGGCGTATGAATAGCACGCCACTTTTAAGGCCATTTCGTGTGTCATTTAATGCCTTTAACGCATTTTATGACTTTTAGACATGCAAGAAGCTTTCGTCGTGTGACATTTGTTATCTTACTCGCGTGACTAACAAAACATCATGGTTTGGGTTATAATCGCGTTTCATTATGTCACATATAATATATTATGGAACTTACATTACTCATGTGACGTAAATTCAAAACATTACGTAACGGTCAATGTAAACTTTCGGTGTCACGTGGGACGCGAACTCCGGCCTCCTGGGTCGAGGTCCAACGCTCGTTTGACCCGTCCACGCGGACTTTCTCAGAAGAGCCAATGCGAACAGCATTAAATGACACGCGAAAAGCAAAAAATGAACGACTAAAGACACTGGCGTGTTATTCATACGGCATTTGGTGAGACCAGGCTGTGTGGCTATGTTCATGGTAATGAAGAAACATGTCAGCCAGTGCAACAGCGTGGCTCAGAGATGAGTGTTTATATGGATAAATATGGAGCTCTGTGGCACACAGGAATAAGTTTTGGCTACACAGACAATACCTGCTGGTTTTGGTGTATTCCCTGGATTTGTTGAAAGTAGAAAAATATAGAATATTTCCACACTTACTGTATATAATATATACAGTACTTAAGTTTCCAACTATGCAGCTTACTGCGTAATAAATACATTAAAGGTTCCGCATTGTGCCATATGTTTGCATGTAAGTGTTTTTCCCTCTCATTGGAAGTATATCACAGTCTATCCAAATAAACAAAAAAGAGAGTAAACAAGTAAATAAATATATAAAGAACTTAAGAAGTAATTGTGCCACCTCACAGTGTGTTGTGTTGAGGCAGAGCAGGGGCCACCGCTAAGGCTCTTTTGGCAATGGAAATGACGTCCTCCTCTAATGCAAATGTCACAAAGAGGCTCTGATCCACTCCTAATCGCTAAGTAATCACTTTCTTGTTGATCCTTCTCAGATAGTACGAATGGATTTCAGAAATCTGGTATGATTCTCGTCGGGAGAATATGAGGTTTTAAGACATGTTGCACATTGGAAGAGAGAATTGGAAGAGCCACAATAAGAATGAAGCAGTAGCAATGACTCATTCGCATTCAACATTTTGAATATAATGCCAGATGTCCATTGTTGATGAAATAGAATATCATAAACATCTCTTTTTCTGGAAAGAGATTTAAAATTATTTCACTGCTGTTACATGTAATACGGTCAATTTATGGGTTTAAAACAAACAAACAATAAAAAGGGATTAAAAAATACAACATTTAGGATGCATGTATACTTTACCCTGATGCTGACATTTATTAAAGATTAAAAAAAATTGTGATGTTACTATTAGATAATTCTTTTTTTTTCAAGGAGTGCAAATGAGTCAGTGGGGAGAAACCAAATTATCTTGTGGAGAGTTTCTTTTTTTCTTTTTTCTATAATCATTTGTTTAATTACCAAATTAATTAGATACAGAGTATGCTTTTGATAGATACCTGGGGATCTCCGGGAGATGCTAACAATGAGGAGGCATTATTCACTCGAAGCAGCATGGAAACAAAATGCCCCATTGTCATCACAGTCACTAACATTCGCAGCATGGGCTCTCCGACGGGGGCACAGCAATGATCGGTCCCTTTGTTGCTATTAGCATTTGTGCATAAAAGGGGACTTGTCTTGTAGTTTGCTGACATGAAGCGTGTAATTATCATACTATGTATAACAGGCTGCTTATTTGCCCCAGCGAAATCCTCAAGGGGAAGGTTGCAGTGCAGTGATCCATATCACCTTATCTCCCATTACCCTCGGGTCACCACATTCGGCATAGAGCAGCAGCCTAATAAAGATGACAGAGGTTTGTAGCACTGTTCAAAGAGGTAGACTAGATTTTTTTTTTTTTACGAACAAAAGAGGGTATAAACACCGTCTCAATCAAGTCTAGTATCTAGCGCTAATGGAGGACCTGAAATTCTACTATTCTACAATTAATTTAACGTGTAAAAGAGCTCACTCTTAAGATCTCTGCCAAATAAAATTAGATTTGGTTGAGGACACAAAACTGTAGAAGACAATGGCCACATCAGGAAGTAATTACTTGGGCTGTTGATTGCAACATTTCTTTCATTACACGGCAAATGGCTCCAATGGGGCTAGAGCATCGGTAAACGTCACAATTTGTAAAATGCAAAAACAAAACAAAACAGACATTTTGATTTGCCCACATCACACATTTTGTCTATTGCAAGCAGAGACTAATTCCCTGTCTATTTTCTGAATTTGTGAGACAATTTGAAGTGTTAAGGGCATGCTGCTTTCAATGGGCACATCAGCGTTTAAAGTTATTCCTTCTGAAGAAGCAGGGGTTGAGCCCAAGTGCAGAGGCAAGATGAAGGCAGTCCTTTTAACGATGCTACAGTCAAACAAGTGGTCTACAGAGGACAGCAACAATGTCTGCTGCAAATGAGGGCACACTATGCAAATAACTCACTGTGCGCATAAAAGACAAGGAGAAAACTAAACTGTTGTCGCCCTAAATGTTCTCGATCTAGAAAAAAAAAATGGTTACAGTTGAAGCTGGCAGATCTGTTAGGAGATTCAGGAGATGATGGAAGCTACATGTCAGCACCATGGACAGAGGCCAGGGAAGCCCTTTGGTACAGACCCTACAGCAGCCTTACATTCAACAGTGATCTGTCCATGGTACCACTCTTTTAGATAAGAGGCTGTGGAAATGCATGCAGCTGTTTATGCATAAAGCTGCAAAAAAAAAAGAGAAGTATTTATGAGTAAGAAAGATTACTAATGACCTCAGAGTTTATCTCATAATTGAAACTACTTTTTGCATACCCCAAATAAATAGCAGGGCAAATGATATCAAATAGACCAATATTTTACAGAGAGATTGGCGGTTTGTATCATTGCCATGTGGCCTTCAGTCTCTCGGGCATCATCCAACTCAATGGTTTGCAAACTAGAAAAATCGGCATACCTTGATTTTAATGTGATGATGCTCCAAAACTGGAAACATTTTCCCTAAAGATAAAGACTTTGAGAATTATTTCTTTTTTCTTTTTTTTTAAAATGTTGTCTGCACTACCGTTTTCTAGGTAAAAATTATTCATATAGGATAATACACTACACGGGGACATAAGTGAGGCAAGGAGATTTGAACCTACACAATCACACTTGGGGATTAAACAGCAGGAAGTTAGACACCCCAAAACCCCACAGGAGTGTGCTGTGTGTACACGCTCAGTGAGCTCTCTTCTGTACCCGCGGATTCCTGTTGCCCAGGCAACCCTGTCTTGAAGATTTTAAACTTGGATTTAACATGTGACGCCTCCTGTGTCTCTCCACAGTCAAGAAACAGGATTACTGGCTGGTGGAACACTCCACTTTTCGAGTGTCCACTAACGTGTCTTTGCCGTTGCATCTGGACGGGACATATGGCCAGAAAAAGAAGACAGTGAATCCAGTGACACACTGCCCTCAGGTAATGCACTCCGATATTTCTTGGCAGACTGTCACAAGTCATTTGCATAGCAAATTGCATATTGTGCGTTGACACTGTCAACAGCTTTAATGGGATTTGTCAAAATGTGGGCCACAAGGAAAGCTGAAAAACATGACCAGAGGCAATGTAAGTTGGGGGTATTAGAATAAATTGCAGTGCAGCATTTGTGACTCACTATTATTCCAGAATAAGTTTGTTGCTGTAAGTTAGTCTGTACAGTTGTAGTCAGTCAGTGTTATATTTCCGGAGCTATTTTCACATTGCCAAATATAATCCTCAAGTTCTGCTCAAGGCAACGAAGGCAGCTGGCCTGTGTCCAAAAACAGCTGGCAAACATTTAAGTACACATGTACTGCACCCCTGCACTGTGAAGATAATGGCAGTATTTTGAGAGGGAAGAATTGTGCATGCAGCATTTTGATATGAGAACTCCCACGAAGGCCCACAAAGGAGTGCAGTCCGTTCATGATGGGTTGTGCCTTTGTGCATAATTTGGAGCTTAATCATATCCATAAATGCTAGTAGACACATATAAATTACTTTGTCACTCACACTGTTAAATTAGATGAAGACAGTGGAGTGAGTGAATTCAAAAGACACTACACCAATAGCCGGAGTCATTTTTGTTTGAGCCTTCAGTGCTTTCTGCACTTATTGCCAAATTGCATTCCCAAATGACCCAATAATCATTACAGAAATTACTGAGTCAATGGATCTGCTGCTTTATGGGTAATGTACAGTTACTTGTACGTTTTGGCAGCTAAAAGTTTGTGGTTTAGGTTATAGACACTCTGGTGGCTCTTTTGAGCAATAAACTGAGGTTTTGGACATTGATACATCATCATTATGTTTGTGTCATCACAGACAGGTGTTGCATGACTTTGAATTTTTTCTTTTTTCTTTGAATTTCCAAGTCTTCTGAATGAATCAAAGGGGCAATTTTCTCTACCAAGACAATTTTGTCTAAAGGTAAGCAAAATGGTTCATGACATGGACTGTACTTTATCTGCCCAGATCAGTGTCACCTGCATTTAGGTAGTTCAAGTTAGTTGAGTGTTGACTAAGTGTTGACTCTTTACCTTCGAAGAGGTCAACAAGTCTAATTATGTGTCCATCACTCGATCATTTATATTTCCATAATGCTCCACCAATCCAAAAAAAAAGAGAAAGAAATATAAAGATTTTTTTTTTTTTTAAATAAATTCAAAATATATTCAAAAATTGTCTGGCATTGACATAAATAAAGATGGATGACATGTCGCCACTTCCCCCCCAAACAAATTCAATTGAAGCCAAAATATCCCAGGTAAGAGCGTTGCCATCTTGCGCTGGTGACATCATTTAGAGCCAGGGTCTGCACGGTAGTGATTAGACGGTGGAGCTGCAGTATCGAGTTTCCGCCCCCACCTGACTCCATCGTGAGCGGGGCTCAGCTGTCAATCATGACATTTCACCCCCTTTTTATAGCATCAAATAACGAATTTAAACCAAATATATATGCCTTCAATCATCTCACCAGTGCCAGTATAAGAACCCAGGTCTCTCCACTCGTTGCGAGATTTTTTCGCCAGCCACTGTGGTATCTTCTTGGCCGCTCACTGCTCTCAGTTGCAAGAGTTATCTCTAGTGTTGTTAATCCTTGTGCCTTAAGTAACTCTTATTTCCTTTTTGTACTCAGATCCACATCGACCAGCCTACCCAATCACCACACACCACGGACCCGCTCCAATCCAGCCTGCCTCTTCCAGACTCACTGACTCCCAGCCTACCTCAACCCCTCCTCTCTGGTCATCGCTCGGACGGAACCCCAGAACCAAACTCAAGCTCAGCATTCCTCTTAATAAAATCCACAAAAAACTCATTGAGGGGGAGGGATTTATGACCTCTACTGCAGCCTGCCACCAGGGGGCGATCAAGATGTTTTGGTTTTTACTTTTGGGGAGCTCTCATGTCGTCCATCTTCATATACAGTCAATGGTGTCTGGCCTTAAAATGTGATTGTAATTATCACGTTCAGGAATTTAGAAAAGAGAGACAGACATTGACAAAAAAATATGACCATCGCCACTTCCTTGCCAGAGGTAATAACTAATAAGGCTATTATGGTGTAAACAGATAATTAGAATAGTTCATTTAATTACAATTCAAATTAAGTATCTAAAGATATGAGTAAAAGTTTTGTTTCTGTCACTGCATTGAACTATTTGTTGCACATGAGCATTTAATATCCAAAAATTCACATTATAGATAACACTGACGCCTGGTTATGACCCAGTCTTGTTCGCAACTGCAAAATCGGACACACTGCATTGTGGGTTGAAAGAAAGTAGTGCACATGCCATGGACACTACTTCTTTTGTTCCAATGTGGATTATTGAGGGCACTGCGTAGCGGATAAATTTACACACTCTGAACAAGGAGACTCAAATTAAATGGCAAAGAGTAGATGTATTAGGCTATATAGCAAAAAAGGGCGTGATTATAGACACAGTCATGGATTTGAGGTAGGTTAAACGAAACCAACGCAAGCTTTTGGCATGAAAACGCAGCACAAACACTGGTCTGTCATTTCCGACCTCCTTCTTGGCTTTTAAAATTCACAACATCCCATTACCTCCTGGTTTGGTACCGTTTAATTATTACATTTTGTCCTGTTCGACCAAACAACTCGTGCCGCTGTTTTTCTGGGAAGGACGAGTCTTGTGCCCAAAGATGCAACAGCAATACAATCCCACCACTCCCCTAAAAGAATGGAATAACCCCGTCTAGCTGTCTCTCGTTATTGCCAAACCAAAAGTAGAGCCTCTGGATAATTGTTGAAAGTATAGGAGAAAATTACCTTTCAAAAAAAAAGTACTGGATATCAATTTTAGATTAGATTAGACTACCTAATGCTATAAGGTGTTGTAGCACAGGTTGTAAAGCTAACTGATGCTCTGACTAGAATCTATGGAGGCAGATGGCTTCATCAAAATTTGACAGGCTTTCAATGGTATTCAGCTGATGATTGAGATTTACGACTGTCTTTGGTTATTGTCCTTTCTAGACATTGTAAACTATTGATTTGTTATTGCTCCACACAAATACCAACACGTGGGAGGGAAAGAAATCCAGCATATCCTTTGAAGTGAAAGCCCTAAACCATTATTTCTTTTTCTAGCACAGCATGTTAGCAAATATATATTCAGCTACATGGATCACAATGAGGATTTTCAGGATATGGTTAGTGTGCTATTCAAAAGCAGGCAGGGAGCTAATGTTACTGTTATTTCACATGCCAATTATACTTGGAAGCACAGAGTGTCCTTTATTGGTGCTGTGACTTGATTAAAAACGTGATTGGAAAATGTGATTAAAAACTGACTGCATGGAAACATGTTTAAGGTGCACCCATGGAGTCTTTCTGCAACTTGCCGCATCCAATTCCAATTCAGTTCAAAACCAAAGCGACCCGCAAACCAGCTGAATTTCGGCTTTGCAATAAACCGAGTACACAGTGCAAGTAAAGAGGTAGATAATTAGAAAATGCATGAGGATATAACTGAGAGTGCATCTCTCAACACGGACATAGCTCATCATTTGTATGTATTTCACATTTTTGATTTATTATGCATTGCATTTGTGCATTTATTTCATTAAAAAAGAGAGACAAGACCACATCTAACAAAGTAATGAGAACCTAATGTGGAGTTTGAATTGCAGTGTTTTTTTGGCTAGCTCATGCCCACAACATCCCCATACACTGTATAATCTGTTAACACACAGAAAACAAAATGTCTATTGTCGGCTACATGATTCTTTTGCCTTTAGTTGTTGATATCGCATGCTATTTTGTAAAGCTATGCACTACACATGGAGTGGGAAGAGTGGTGCTTAATTCAGCTAAGAGCAGGATTATAAATACTGGTGCGTTTGAATCATTATAATGAAACGGACAGCGGTGGACACGGCTGAATGATGAGTATCAGGGAAGCAGCTCAGCTAGCAGATGTGCCAGCGGTAAATTAGGGAAGGGTCCTGGGGAAGACACTTGCGTTGGTGAGCGAGAGGATCCCGGAAGAGTTATGTCAGGGAGGACGGAGAAATTCTGTAATGGGCATGAGTGAGGGAGGAGGGAGCACAGAGGGTTGATCCAGTGATTAAAATTAACCATAGTGCAGAGCTGCACTCAACAGGCAAGCTAACAGATGCCGCTTGCTCCACCACCGTCGGCGTTGCATACCTGGGCGCCCACTGGGAGAGGTCACATACTTATACATTCATCAGAATGACACAAATTAAAACAAGCACAGCGTGAGATGTGAACGTCTTCCGTCTCTGAGCGCCACCATGCTGACATTCCTCTCCCGAACAGGCAGCACCGCCCCATCAAATGATCCATCATGACTATTTGGTATGCTATTAAAGCATAATAGACAGCTTGATGGCATTGCATATCCATATTGCTTAATCCATGCTCTGCCGCTATACACCAATCACTGCAACCATTCATGTGGCGTGTAGTGCAATATCCTACACACTTGAGCGGCTTTCATTAATTTGCTTTTGAAGCATTAGCTGCAGGGCTAATACGGCATCCATTACCGGGGACTGCTCTCACTCTCTTGAAATCATTCCCCGTCTCTGTCTTTGTCTGTCAGCTAATTTCTCATCTTGAGTGGGCTAAAATGAGAGGCATAATATGGGACCCTGTCCTGCGATTTTTATCAGATGATAAGGGTAGGAGGCATAAAAAGAGGTGGGTTTACATGTTGCAGAAAATTAGAAAATCATTTGCTTGAGCCACAGTGCATAAAGGAGGAAGACCTAGTAGATTGTGCCGACCGAAGAGTTAAAAAATAATATTTTGATTTAATCATCAATCAACTGTGTTCTAGTTGTTGCTGTATGGGATGCTATTAATCCTAATGGTTTATTGAGGGTCCTAGAGAGCCTGCGCCCTCTTCACCAGCTCAAAAAGCATAACATTGTTTTATCACCTTGATATTTCATGAATTTCCCCTTATTTTTTTCAGAGAATTGCTGATAAAATGAGAATTCCTTACATATGTGATCTTAACCTGTTGAGGTGTTCCTAACATCTGCTGCAGAAAATCACACATTACTTCTTTTTATGGTCTCAGCACTAAAACTAGTTTGAATATAATGGAATTCCATATGCTGTAATATCTGCAATTGGTGTTGGCAGTACTTTTTAAACAGCAATAAATCCCAAATGAGCCTATTTCAATTCGTCATATTGGATTTTTAAAAGAGGTCTAACCTGGATTAAACTTGACCCCAAACAACGTCACAATTTGGGATAACATACGGAACATTTGTGGTCCTGCCGTGCTTTTAGTATAGATTGTGTCAATGTTAACATAAAGTAAGGAAAATCCATTTCAGATTATATGTAAAGGTCAAGTGAAAATCTTGATGAAAAGGGTGTGGCTTGTCATGTACACAGACACACACTCACACACACACACACACAAAACCCTCACACCACCCTGTCACGATAAAATCCCTAAAAAAAATTAACGTATTAATGATTTCGGGTGATAAAAGGAAATCCAAATGCTTTAATAAAAAGAAACCATGGGTTAACTTATATCAAATCCATTACTTTAATAGTTTTGGATATAATGTTGTGGAGACTTTGAGTTGGTGGGACTTGAAAGGCTCTCTAAAATAATCAGGTTTATCATAAGTACATCCTAAGACATGCTAATTCTGACTGCAGTCTGGATGAGTTATGCATAAAAAAGAAAAATCCTCAAACGGAATATGTCAGGGTGTAGCGCTACAAATGAGCACTCGCTGAAATATTCAGTCTATTCAGCCCTCCGTCTGATTGGCCAAGCTTCGATTAGATACGAGGATTTCCCAGGTGAGTATCAACCACTTGTCCCATTTGAACAGGAGGTAAAATGAGAAGTCAAAAGTATTTAGCCAAATAAAAGGCAGAGATTAAAGAAACTTTGGCAGCCAAGTGTGGGTAATTGATTTATAATTTATCAACGGTTGTGCTGAGCAGTGGCCAACGGAGAGATGGGGCCGATTACTGTTACAACCTTTTTGCTTTCCTCATGAGAACACTTAATATGGGCGGCTCTTTTCTCAGAGATTTTTCTTCTTTTAACCGCAGCTATCAGTAGACACCCAAGAAATCCGACAGAATATAAGCAAAACAACGCTCTCCGATCCCTGCCTGATTAAATGAAATTGTCACAGCAATGAAAGTGATCTATGATACTAAGGTGAATGTGTAAAGTGCTATAAATCTCTTTTTGTCCCACCTTGAAAGGTCAGCATTTGCTAAGATGAGTCCAGAGACACTGTTTTATTTCACAATAATAAAAGTGGGAAAGCAGAAGCTACTCTAAAGACAGACTTCCTGCCTTCCTAAGCAATAAACTGCTGCTTGGTCATTAATGAACAGTGTTCCAGCACAGAGCGCAGGGCGAAACCAAGGTGAATGTCACCAGAGTGGTGTACTGTACATTTTTCAATTATCAAATACCGTTTTAATAATTATCAAGTAAGATGTAGAACTCGCCAGTAAGGATAACATACTGTGCCAGATTCCAAAATTGTACAAAGGCCAATTTACACACATTTGTCGGCTTATTAGGTGCATGTATTCTAATATATACTAATCCTTCCTCTGGAGCTTCACTGTTTGTTAACAGAGGTTTGTTGTTTCAGCAGTGAACTGGTGCAATCACTTGATTATGTCCATGAGAAAGATTTTCATCCAGGTTGTAGCAGAATACTACAGCAGAGAATGGTACATTTCAGTACTGACTGTGTCGTTTTGGGAGGATTTGAATAGTTTTGCGTCTTTGCACTGAGCCAGAGCGTGTGTGTGATCAAGCAGTGGAGCCGCGGGCTGGAAGGTACCACCCATACACCCGTCAGACTCAATCAAGGGCAGGGCTCAGCTGTCAAGCATGACGTCCCCCCTCTTTTAATAGCATCAAATAACTAAATTAAAACCAAAATTAATTAGAAAAATTAACATGTGATTAGAACTACCTCAAATGACAGAAACCATTTTTGGAAAAAAAAAAAGTATTTGGCGTGCACTTTGAGTTTTTAGTTTGTCCCATGTCCCATCTGATATTATATTAGAGTTATGACCTATACTGCAGCCAGCCACCAGGGGGCAAAAAAAGATGTTTTTGCTGAATTTTTTGAAGAGCTCTCATGTCATGATATTGTGACTTTTGGTCTAGTATGGGTTAAGCTCCATAAATGCAGCATATTCATTTCCCATAATGCCACTCAAAATCACCTTCTCGCTGTGGCATCATCAGGATTATTTTCAGAACTTTGATAGCTTCCTCCAAAGCCAAATGAACATACAACCGATTTAACAGGCTGAACACAACTCATGATTTTTAAAAGCGTACACCATGTGTTAAGGCGGTGGAGTGCTCCTCTAAGCTATTGTACACAAAGTCAGAAGTGCCATTCTCGTATATTCTCATCAGCAATGCCACCCTTGCAAGGCGTCTGTCTGCCTGCTGTTCACTTGTTTGTTTTGGAAGCCAATCAGTTTCTTAGATGATATCACAAGCATAATGTACAACATAAGACAGAGCAAGAAAGCAGTCGTGGAATGCATAAAAGCTTGGTTGATAACATTTTCGAGCTCTGCAATTTCTCTGCACCACATTATACTAATCACCACTCAGCAACTTCACAAACAACTTAGTGAAGAATCAGATGCTTTTACAAAGCAAATCCGCATAGCTTTCTCTCTTTTGTTATTTTATTTATTTATTTATTTTTGCAAAAGCAAATGGTCAGGCGAGGGTTTGATAGCAGCAGCTGCTTCTCCGTTTCAATTCAAGCGCTTATCAGTGACTCTCTTGAAGTGAAACAAATATATCCTCAATGAACTGTGATATTTTGCTAATTTATTTTTACTATTATCCAAAACTTCAAAACACGCCGAATCTACAGGCCAAAGACACTCCATTGTTTTGTTTTTTTTCTCCTTCAATAGAAATCGAATTACTCGCAGCACTTACGCAGTTTATACACCAACTGGGATTTTAATAACTGTAACCAGCTGTGAACCATGAAGAAATGATGGTGATGACCACCCAGTTGAAATCAAATTCCCAAGCAACAGCCACCAATGATTCCCATACAGCTGCCCTAAATAATGATTGCTCATTTCCTAACAATTGCAGTTTGACAGTGCACGATTGTTCTCCCAACACAGCCCCAAATCTGTGATACGACTCTTGGCATTGACCTCGTCGGATGCTGAATGGCTAGAAATGAAAGAAATTGATGGTCTAGAGAGCGTCTAGTGCTTAATGGCATTGAACAGCGTGAACAGGTTCACTCACCCTGTACCAAACAATCTCTCGAAGCCGTCCGTCAGTTTTGAAGTTACACTTGAGAGTGACAGTCTCTCCAACAACAACGGGAGGCAGGGGCTCTATGGTAACAGTCAAATATCCTGGAAAAGAAAGGAGAGGTGGAAATGAGTTCTATTACAGTAATAAACCTGCAAAACAATTTGCGTGAAGAAGAAGGCAAAAATGACAACAGCAATAAAGCAGGGGTGAATCATTTTAAAAAGCTCAAGACTGACTGTCCACATTCTCTTTTGGGAAAGTGCCATGATTCATCCTTATGCAATTATACAACAAGCACAACATGGTTAGGCAGAAAGCACTTCAGTGGTAATTACTTTCTTTCACTCACCTTGCACAATTTCTGCCTGGTTTGAATATTCCAACAAACGGTGCCACCATTCTATACCTAAGACTACTGTAAGATGTGGGACTTTCTCTATATGTTGCTAAGTACTATTATCTGTTCCGTTCTCCCAAGTTCATATTTCATCATCCTTGAAAAAGAAAAATGGGTGAAACCTTTTTGACTGTTTAGAAGACATAATTGCCTCTCACATTGAATTATTGCCACGCTTGCCTGCATGATTTTCTGTGCAAGATCTTTTTTTAAGCTTTTCCGCAGCTATTTATCTGAAAGTGTTTGGCCCTGAATAAACATGCAGAGTGAATAAACCTTCAACAGAAGCAAAGTAAGTTGACTGCCATTACAACTCTTTCAAGTGTGGGAAGTCAGCAAACACAAAGAACATAATGAGAAATGTGAGGAGCAGAAAAATATTAATCTTCATGCAGTCTAGTCGCCAGAATAAAATATGTTAGTTTTGTACGTTTCATACGTATCACATCAACATCTCTGCAATGTTCTAATTTCCTTGTCAGGTGGTGGAGGGGTCAGCGATGGTATGACACCGTAGCCCTAATTAGTGCCATGCAGTGCAATGCCTTGAACTTCCCTATTGTCAACATTAAAAAAAAAAATATATCGCGCATCAATAAAAACAACAAAAACAAAGTCCGAGGTGGAGTCTTGACCTTGCTGTATTGTTCCTAATCATTGGCACTTCGCACACGGAGACCCGCAGGTGTAGTTTCCACTATAACACAGCATTATAAGGTGATAATGGTACGGCATATCAGCATAGGCTGATATACGTTTACATCTCCCAAATAAAAGTGAGTTGACACAAAGGTAATTAATAAATAAATCCAAATATTAGCATACATTGGAGGGAATGTAACACATGACCTAAACTCTAAGGGAAGCTCAATGTAGTGTCCAAAAATGCATCATATCAAAGCATATGTATAATTTACATAAAAGTGAAAAGGACATCACAAGAAATAAAAACAGCGCAAAATGGGACCTCACGAACAATAATTGTGCCGGTAAGAGAGCATAAACCAACTATGAGGACGTCAGAGTCGCACAGAATGAACCCACTCTGTAATCCTGTGCGCTCTGTAGAACATTTCTAAATTCAAAGTGCAGACATCCAAAGTGCCTCTTTGACTCAGCTACTGAGTTTGCTTGTGTTTATTGCACCAAAGTCTCCCTCGAAATATAATTTCACAAATGTTATTTTTCTCATTGATGTCATGCAGTATAGGCACACAGAATTGGATGACTGTGAGCGCCAGTGACAATCAGGGCCAAATAATGGACAGCATTTTATTTCTGTCCACGTGCCTCACAGGGCTTCTTTTTTTTTTTTTTTTTTTTAAAAAGGAAGTGATGGCTTTGTCCAGAAAGTGCTGAAATTGAGTGAATAATGAATTAGTTTCTAAGAAGACGACACATTTGTTAATTATTTAAATGAATATGAGCGTGAAGATGAGGCTGGACAGATCACACTGATGAACATTTTCAGTTCCAAGTGCAGGACAGTTTTAAGCACAAAAACAACTTGGAGCAGGCTGGTAGCTCATTTTCCAATAATCAATACTGGTATTTAAGTATTTAATTATAGCAAGTAAGTTATCTCTAATTCCCTTTCTTTAAAAGATGTGCAGGTTGAGTCCACAGGGAATTTTTTCCGCCACCCAGACATTTTTCCAAAAAACAAACCGGCTGTTTCGACGATCCACACTATGTTAGTGAGAACATTGCCTTGCCAAACGTTCTACGTGAGAACATAGAAGGTAGTTTATGGTACCGTTTTGTTGCTCTCACACCAAATTCTGCATCCAGCAAACAGTAGAGATTTCCAGAATTACCCCGGTTTTGGACCGAGTCATAGAGAATATGACTTTACTGAATAATTTAAAAACACAATGTAGAGCAAACGAAAACGTGCACATCGTGAACTTCTCATTTTAGAAAACGACTTAACAACACATCTGTGGATTTGTGTGGCACAGCAGAAAAGAAATGAATAATCACACGCATGTAAACTGGGAGACAGAGAGTGTGTGTGTGCCTTTAAAACAGACAGTCTTCGGTATCTGCCTTGGTAGACACAGATCAGCCTGTCTTTCGTGTCAGTGCACCTAGATATGCTTCTTAGAGAATCTTAATTCAATCAGCAGGCTGAAGAGATCTTCTCTTTAGAGTCAAATTGAATGGATAAACCTTGACTGTATGTCATTAACACAGCCGATGCTCTTAGAGAAAATCCTAACCACTTACCAAGAACCCACATGTGGAGCAGCCTGGCCTTGTAAATGTCTCTCTGTGAGTTATCCAAAGAGGTGGTTGAAATGCATATTACAAAAAAAATAAAATAAAATTATAGCTGCCGTGCACCAGATATTTTGAAGAGGACCCCGGAGGGTCCATCAGGAGGACCGCCCACCTAGACCAAAATCAAAACTTCTCAAATTAAAAATACCTTCACGTGTCTCTAATCAACCCGCTCTCATCTCCAGCTTGTCAGATAGACAATTTGTCACGGCCCCTTGCGTCTCATCCAGACGCACAAGGTACCCTTTGGCGTCAGGCAGAGACGCACAAGGATTTAATGTGCCTGTAATGCAAAAACGAAGCGCGACGTAGCGCGAAAGTGTCAAGAGGGATGGAGGTCGGCGTCGAGTCGAGGGTCAGGCACACAACCTTCACCCATTAGACCTTATTACCCGGTCCCATTTCAAACCAGACGTCACCGGTCTTTTCGTCAACTGATTTTGTAAGCCTAAACTTAACCGAAGAAGCGTAGACCTTCTGTGTCAGGATAAGACGCGCGGGACGCGATCCTTTGCGCCTCGCCCTGAGATACTAAAGGAAAGGCGTACCGGCCACGGACGTCAAAGGGCCCGTGGTGCGTCAGGGAAGGCTTAGTGCGTCAACCGGCGACGCCAAAGGGTACCTTATGCATCTGGATAGCACGCAAGGGGTGCATGACAAAATATCAGCAATGCCTTAGTAGGAGAGGTGTCACAAAATCTACCATTCAATTTGACTTCAATTCAATTCAATTTTCAACATACCATTGTTATACTTTCCACGTTTGCAAGTTTGTGAGGGTCCCCTGTGCTATGACAAGCTACGAAATACGTATGCACATATGTAGAATGCGTTCTGCAAGCAGATTTCAGAAAGTAGTAGAAAGTAGTAGAAATGGTATATGCCAATGGGAGTCAGTTGAGCAAAAGTGTGGGAGGAGATATGTTTCAAGAGTTTCACAGTGTTTGAGAAAAACAGAGTGATGGACTTTGTAATTCCTGCTGGCTTAAAGCATAGAAAAATTTCTGCTCAGTTGTGCTGACACAAACTTTAGACGGTTCCTGTAGCGCCACCATCAGGACTATTAGCCCCAGTAGAGAAAGTTTGGCATATAACTAGACCTGTGTGCAAAGTTTGGTTTATTTTCCATCCAGAGAAGAAGAAGAAGAAGAAGAAGAAGAAGAAGAAGAAGAAGAAGAGTGGAATGTGTCATCAGGGGATAAATATTTAGGACAAAGGACATATTTAATTATAATTTTGTAAAATATTCTTTCCAAATTCAGGATGTGCCATCCACACAATACATATACTAAATATCCTTACACTTGTGGAAATAATTAAACGCAATATAGCAAGTTATTGAGGCTCATAATTTAAAAAAACAACAACAAAGAATACTGTAAAAGAAGGTAGGGGGTCTTCTTAGGGGGTCTTCTTGTGTGGTTGCAGCGATTAATTGTGAACGATTCATTGGCTATGTGGCACAGAGGAAAACATAGCATAGCCAATGACAGAAAAATGCTCTGGAGCATGTGGGGAGGGATGAGGAATTTGTAAAAGAGCAAATTACATGGGTTATGCACTCGTGCCAGGGAAGTTCACATTTCAAATAATCCAAAACGAGAAACTGGAGCAGTTGCAGGCTGCACATACCGAGACATGAGGGCATAATTCCCACGCAATCCAATATCCAGTGAATGCCATCCAAATGACTTCATAAATTAGACACATTTTATTTGCCAATTTTCTGTTGAAAGAGTTCCAACGAAGCAGTATCTCTTGTTATGCTTGATGCCCTTTTTAAAAGAGGGCTACTAAGGACCACATTCACACAGCAAAACGCCCGCGTTAATTCAATTCTGAGTGTAAAAATCAACACTCTGCAAGTGTTTATGTAAGTCGTCACCCATCAGAGATAATTCAACACTTGTGATCGTTTAGACAGCTGCCCCAGAGCCGTATCAGCTCTGAGTGGACACAAGTCTCCAGTCAACATTTGTCAACTCACAACTGAAAAAAAATCAACATTTTAATCTTCTGTGCAGGCTCTCACCGACAATATTGCACATTATTAGTTTCTTTGAGATGCTCCTTTAATTAAATCTAAAACATACAGCGCCATTCTTCTGCAGCTTACCACAATTGGTCATGTTGCCAACATACTGTATTTTCATTTTGATCACAATCGAAAAAGACAACACCGTTGCTTTTATTACCTTCCATATTTAGCTCTGCTAAAACAAAACCAACAGCTTTAAATTACCCAGACACCTTTAATCTACTCCGTTGTACGGACTACATGAAAGTGACTTCACTCCTTTTATTTTATTTTGCCCTGCTACAAAAAATATTTTAATAGTCAGGGGGGAAGTGATTCTCTTTTGACCGATGGAAAGAGAAATCCATAAATCATACAGCAGTGTTCTTTTTCAGAGAGTGCAAAATGATCACTCCCAAAATGTGTTCAAATTTACACTATGTGCTCATGTGCATATTGTTTGAATGGATGACTTTTAAGGCTATTAAAGGAAATATGTCTGGATATATCGAGTAAGCTCGAGCGAGCACACCTGTGCTTTAGCGGAGTTTAAATTCAACAGAATCAGACTCTGTTTTCATGCTCCGGCTCCACAGTATCGATCCTCCCCGAGTTATAAGCCTTACATTCGAAGACAGCCCCAGGTATATTTATATAGTGCTCACAGCCTCCTCCCCATAAGCTTGCATGAATCGGACTCTCTGCTAGGACGACTTGAAATCCAACACAGCCAAACACATCTGTGACTGTCACGTCTCAGGTAGAACCTACAGAGGGGAGATGTTGCAAAAAATGTGTATGAAGATTTTTAAATGTACTTGTTCAAAGCAAAGTGCTCAGCGTCCTCAGAGAAACCAACTGCTTTAATGGGACATATGGGACATCATGTATTATCGTGGAATATGAGGGTAAGCGTATGGGTTCTGCAGAAAATCTTTGAAATAAATCTACTTGAAGCTATAATCCATTTGGCCATGAAGTGGAATACTTGGATATCTGTATAAGAGCACATAAGCAATTGTGGAGTGGCCAGAGAGTGCGCGGCATTTAATTGGCTCATATTAGCTGGTTTGTAGAGGCAGACAAGGCCTCCAGCTTGTCTTAATCCATCAGAGGCGCCGTTGGAACAACATCTAATGAGGGCTGCAAACTATACTTTCTCCCATTAATAACAGCAATTTGCCAAGATGCAATGAGAAAACAAAACACAGCCAATGATGGACCGGCCCAAAATGTGTCTCTTATTGTGCTCTGTGATTTATGACTATGGCCTACCTTTGCTTAGATGTCAGTGCAACTGAATGCATGAGAAAAATGGATGGCTGGGTTTCTCAGCGCTCACAAAACACATTTAAACATTGGCACTTTCAAAAAAAAAAAAGGCAGACAGGACACCGTGACTCCAATGTAGCAGACTGCATTCATATTTTTGTTCATCTCTATTAGCGATGCAAAGAAATTTGGCACCTTTGTAGACAACATCTGAAATTAAGCACATATAATAAGCCTGGTATAAGAGTTTGTCCACTAATGTATGAAACTCCAGCGCCGTACAAGCATGTGGAAATCAATAAATTCAGCTAATAACTGCAGTGCTGAAGCCAGGTGATTAATTTGAAGGCAGGCGCTTAAGGCAAATAAGCGAGTGATGTGCTTATATTGGGATGGGAGGCTCTTTGGTTAATCCAAGGACAACTTATAGATGCTTTACATGTTTGGCCAACCTCTCCATTTATAATCATTGCATTTAGTCAATGTTCTGCCGGTCCCCTCTGAAAATGTTAAAGTACAGAGCCTAAGGCCAGAGAGGGGGTATAGATTATGTAAATGGAACATGTTAAATATCTTATGCACTATTCTCAATAAAAAATAAAAAATAAATCACTAAGTGAGGAACTTAGTGGCTATTAAAGCTTTAAGAGTCAGACCGATATCACAGAAATACCTTTACTGGCTCGTCCTTTTATTTCTTAGAACGTGAATAAAGGTTAATAAAGATAATGGGATGGTTTAAATGGGTAAAGAATGTTCGAGCCAGGAATACGAGCAGGTTTGTGAGTGGACCATCGCAGCAGGATCTTGTGTGTTCGCTGCAATTTGAAACCACTTGGGAATCAGTCAGGACCTTGATTGTTGTGCAGCACTAAAGCAGAGCAATATTGGATGTCTTTAATGTGTTTCATCATGTATAACAATTATGACAGGTGGGAGTACTACTCAAGTACCTTCATTGGCTTCAAGTTTACTTAGCCCTTTTTTTTTCTAAGAAGAAAAAGTGTACTTTTGTGCTTTTATGTATTTGCAAATACTTGAATAAACCCTGCAACCTTGATATTGTATTGTTCATCCTCAATCCTTTCAGTTTTGTTAGAATTTTGCCATTGAGATGTGGCCTGCGGCGTCTCTGGTAGTGTAGTCAGAGGTTTACAAGTGGAGGGCTCAGAGGATGCACAAGAGATTTGTTTGACAGCTTGTGTCCCTTTATTGGCCTCTGTTGGAAAGCTGTATATACCTGTGTTGCTGCATCCCTGGGTCTCACAACTGTCATGGTGTCGTAAACAAAAATTATGGCCCCAAATAACAAAACACGACTGTGAAGGGATTGACATTTCCTCTAAACTTAGACAGGACATGCACAGTAGATTCAACAATGCACAGAATCCATCAACATCATTCTTTAAGTCTAAAGGACCTGATCTATTCCTGCAAAATATTAAAACTATTTGTGTTTTCTTTTTATTTATGGTTATTTATAATAAAAGTTTATGGTTAAACTGTAAAATATCAAGCCTCAATTACATTTCTTTGTCATAAAGGTTTGATAATCTCAGGAATCATTGGCAATTCATTTAAATATATATATATATAGCAAGATACTGAACCCCAAAGTGCTCCCGTTGCTGCGCCATCGGTATGTGAGTGCATGTGTAAGTCCTTTTGGATAAAAGCGTCAGCTAAATGTAATGTAATGTAATATTGGCCGATATATAGGTATCAGAAAATATCGACATCGGCCCCCAAATATCCATATCGGTCGGGCTCTAGTTGTTACACCCAACACTGACCTTGAGTAACCGGGTCATGATTTCTGGAAAAAAGGCATCGTTGAGCTTTTCAAATGTATTATTTTGCCGCTTTGAGCGCCACAAGCGAAGTGCCATCTAGTTCCATTATACTGGAGCGAAGGCAGGCATCTTTGCAGCCGATATCTCCAAAACTCACACCAACACAATCTAGATGGATACATAGCACAACAGGTAAGAGGGGGAAATATGTACTTTTGATTTTTGGGGTGAACTGTCCCCTTTAATGTTATTTATTTAAAATGCTCATATTTGTAGAGCTCAAAGAATTCAGGTGCTATAATTAGAGTGTCACCTTCAACAAACCAAGTGTTGACAATCACCGTGGATGATTGAACACTGCGGTGAAGAACATTCAACACACACACACACACACATCTCAGGTGTATGATTTGTAACTGCACATGCAAGCTGAGCTCAGGAAGCGTTACATGGAAGGAGAAGGTGGACGACTGGTTGTTGATTTATTCCGACCAAGAGCATAATCTGCGCCCGTGGAGAAGGTCTTCTTTTGTAAACAGGAAGCTGGGAGCTGCTGCGTTTTTCAATCAGAGTGATTTACTGTTTAATGACATGCTTCAGCTTCAAGAGTGTCAGCACCCGTCCGTCATAATCCACCCTCCCAAAGCCTGTACTGCTATAGTGGATAGCAATCAGGAGGAACCCTATCAGTGGGTCCTCATTTCTGAAAGGCCGTAGGCATGTGGCATTATCGTGTCATTGTCGAGAAGAGTTGGAGCCCGGGAGGAAATGCAGCCTTCCCACATGGAGTTAGTCAGATTCAATAGTGTGTATGTCACCGCCGCAGTTATCTGGCCAACGAGGAAGCAATGAATCTCTGATCCCTCTGTATCGCACTCTTCTTTCTCTATCCCTGTATTAGTGCTCGTCTGCCATCAAGTAGAAATGCAAGTTAGTATTGGTGCCTCTCCTTATGTTTCCCTTAAATTGAAGCCATTCATTTACTTGATGGGTGACCCTCGGGACCACGAATCCTGTTAAAAACCTTTCATGCAACTTCCAAAACTAAATAAACGGCAACAAGAAAACAAGCCTTTTAACACACTTTTGGGAGAGACACGGTTTTATTTGCAGCCACACAAGGCTTTCATGATAAAGACAGAGGATGACCACTGCTGTGGCATGCAAGTGGACCCCAGGGAGCCAGAGTAACAGACCTTCCATGGCCACACCATCAGGAAAAATGACACACACGGCCATGTCTGGTGTAGATTATCCAACCGGGAACTTGTATGTAAGGGATAAATGTGCCATTATGTTGTGTGTTTCCTCAGGAGAGTTGTAACATCTGATATAATCAGTGTGGGGAGTTTGCTGTGCATTTGTTTATTTACATTCATGGAGCGTACGACAAACGGGGAAAAAATGGGTACTTAAAAAAAGACCAATGCAGCACTCCGCTCTCAGCACCAGTGCTACACGCTTGGCAAGGATGCTCCGCAGTCTGCAGAGCACTGCGTTTTATCACTGAGTGAGGATTACAACAGGCCTATTTGGTGGCGTGACAACATGTGAAAATTTCACTTTGTGGCCATGAGATTCCAGCGAAGATTCCTGTAAGACTCACAGGGTGACAGGTATTATATTCAGTTCAGTGCATAACAAGTAATGTGAAAAATGGGGAAAAAGGTTATTTTTTAAAACACAGTCAACTGAAAGTAACCTAACGTGTTGAACAATGAGAGCTGACAACAGCAGAATCAACAGCAAACTCTGCTGGCATGACAGAAAATAATTCCACTTCCATTAACCTGATTTAATAAGCTACAGAAAATAAATGTAGTTTCCTTTGTGAAATGGGTCCTCACAACTGGCTCTTTTTGACGTGCTTTTGGATCAGTGCACACAAAGTCAATGATGCTGTAAATGCAGCTGAAGTGATGCTGTACTCAACTAGCAACCTCCCTCTCCTTAGCTAAAGAGATTCATTACAATGACATATCTAAACTTTATGAGAATAGAGCTAGCCGTGTGATACGTCAGTCAAATAAAATAGGATATTGCAAAGCTGCATCTCTCCTGCTGGCTAAATATAGCTCCTTCTAGCTTCATTATTGCAGCTAGAAATTGTTTATCATTCTCCTGTAGCTGCCAATCTCAATAACTTAGGAAGAAATCAACAGATTCCTACTCGGGGACGGTTGGGCTTTTTGAAAACAGCTGCACTCAAAAGTCAAGCATCTGCAAGTATGCGAAAGAAGATGACCAACTCTCCCTTACCGCCAACATTGCTGCAACAACCCGATCGTGTCGATACATGCTGCACAACAACAGGAAGATACGTCCCCTTCTAAACCAGAAGGCGGCACAGGTTCTGGTCCAGGCTCTTGTCATCTCACACCTAGACTACTCCCTCCTGGCTGGTCTGCCTACACGTGCCATCCGACCTCTGCAGCTCATCCAGAATGCAGCAGCTCAACTGGTCTTCAACCTACCAGAGTTCTCTCACACTACACCGCTCCTCCGCTCCCTTCACTGGTTACCAGTAGCTGCCCGCATCCGCTTCAAGACACTA
>JBBPCS010009149.1:0-31199 GCA_037974645.1 Hollardia meadi | reverse complement strand
CCCCCCCCCCCCCCCCCCCTTAAATTGTAATGAGCTCTGCGCCATTGCTTTCAGTTGACCTCTTTCAAAGTTATGACAGCTATTAAATAGCCTCGATGTTAATTTAATTTAAGCCCATACAACTAAACAGGGTCAAGTGGACAAAATTCAGACCAGCAGATTCCATCAGTCAATTAAATAGTATTTTTTCAGAAGAAGCTTTTTGTTCTGCTTTCTTTTATTCTCTCTCAAACTGAAAGGGTTTGAGGAAGTTAATGGATTAGTAAAAGTAGTTAAGAACGTCAGTCGGAGTTACTACAAGGACTTCCTTTCTCAAGCCAGGTTGGTGGGTCACAAGTTCAAGAGGACTTTCCCATTTCTCTCAACAATACCCAATGAGCGATGACCTCAAGAGATGTTTGGAGCTGGTGGAGACACAGTCCAGATCTTCATCTCAGTGTTATCTGTTGATGCTGTTAAGCGTCTGAAGGCTTTTTTTTATTTGGCATTTGTGCTGGAGACCCACAGATGCAGTTTAACTTTAAAGTTTAACTTTTGTTACCCCAAAAGACCTGAGAGATCAGCAGAGTGGTTCAATAAACTTTGCATGTACTCAATGAACTAAATCAGGAGCAGACAACAGAGGATAATTAACCACTGTAGTGTTCTAATCAAGAGCACTTGTACCCCAGGGGGTACATCTGCAGTTGCTTGAGGGTACATGTTGGAGTCACCTCAACACCATGTGGAGTTAGGCCGACATGAAGCAATCAGTAGAGTGGAAAAGATAAGAGCTAAAAGTGATTGATGAATGGTTGAAACAGATGGCTATACTTGCATTCATAAAGGATAAACATTTTAAATAGTTGGCTAAAACAATGGATAAACAGCTACAATAGTTAGCTTAAAGTAATTGGCAGGGATTTTTGAAATAGATAGCTATGATGGTTGAAATAAATGGCGGTGTCGAGGAAGAGGTGAGTTTTTCTTTTTTTAAAACAGATTTTATTTCCATTTTCCATCACAATAATACAACAATGCACATTATGGGCCTGAGCAACCAATAAATAAATAAATAAAATAAAAACAAATAAAAAAAGAACAGATGGAGAATAAAACAAACAAGGAGAGTAGAAAGAAAAACAAAGAATAATGAATAAAATCACATCAACAATATACATAATTCATTGTATAAAATGATATTTCTCTGCAGTTGTCAAGACGCATTCATACATACATACATTCATCAATCAGTCATTGCTATATACAAGAAAATCAACCTGGAGCCTTCTAGCTCAGTACAGCCTTTCCCTTTAGAATCACATCTCTTAGATCTCTGGGCAAGTAATCTAGCCGAGGCCGCCACACTTCCATAAAGTTGTTGTCGTTTCCCTTGAACTGGGCACTCAGCCGCTCCATTGGAAAACTCCAAAAAATTTCCTTTTACCATTGAGTTACTGTCGCAGGTTTTTTTTTTCCTGAATCTAATTAAATAATATACATTTTAAAATAATAGTTTGTTTAACAACCTGGATCATCTTCTTTATTTTTGGGTGGCAGCCCTAACAGAAACTGGCTCAGATCTTTACAAATCCTCAACCCCCGCATCTTATCCAGATGCGCAAGGTACCCTTTGGCATCGCCAGCCGATGTGCTAAGCCTTCCCTGACGCACAACAGGCCCTTTGCATCCGTGGCCAACATGCTAAGCCTTCCCCTTAGCATCTCTGGGCAACGCGCAAAAGCTCGCACCCCGCGAAAGTAATGTAGACCTTTTGCGTCAGGATAAGTTTAGGTACAAAAACCAGGTGGTTAGGATTAGGAAATGACTGGTGACGCTTGGTTTCAAACAGGATGCAAACTCTGGTCTCTTGGGTGAAACTTTCTCGCTTTGAAAAGTACGTCGCGCTACATCATCTGTTCAAGTCATCTGATACTGACACAGATGGCTTTACATTGCAGGTACATTAAACGCTTGTGCATCTCTACCTGACGCCAAAGGGTATATTTTGTGTGTCTGGATGAGATGAGGATGTGAACGGGCTGGAGGTTTTTCCTGAATCCAATTTAAATAATTTACATTTTCTAGCCCAAAATAATGGTTTGTTCAACAACCTGGATCTTCTTTCAACCATAACTTTGTTTTTTGGTGGCAGCCCTGACAGAAACTAGCCCAGATCTTTACAAATCCTATGCCCGAATATTATACTGATTTCTTTAGCTATGCATGACCAGAACTTAGATATTTTTTGGCAATTCCAAAAGCAATGTATATATGTCCCAGTTGCTGGTTTGCATTTGACAAACATTGGTGATCTAACAGGATTTATTTCATTCATGATATAAGGTGTCCTGTGTAATCTGTGAAATATCCTGTAGCTACTGTATTTCTTTGACTTTGTTACTGAGAAACAGAGAGTGGATGTTTCGGGTACGCCCTTCCCAGTCCTCTTCATATAAACACTCTGAAGGTCTTTCTCCCACCGTTCAATAAGCTTATTGAGTTTCTAATATGACAGGGCTGTGGGGAAGCCAAAAGGTTGTGAACCTCTGAACTTCTGCATAGGAGACAAATTAAAAGTGATATTCATTCTTGTCTATCAGGTTTTACTGGAAGCGTGTTTGTTTCTTGAGGGGAGTGAAATATCAGACTTTATGAGAAGTAGGTCTATATTTCCTCTACTTAATTCTATTGAAACGGATCACATATTCCATAGTTATTGTGCTGATGAGGCTCTCTGCGTTAGCAATTCATATTCTGACAACAATACACATTCCCTTGTAGAGGAAGAGCGCAGTGACATTTACAGATGAGACTGGTTGTAAAATTGCGGTTCAGTTTACATTTTTTCCCCTGGACAGTGGACCCAGTGTTCCATGAATTAACATTTTATGTATTGATTTATTCATTGTCATGCATAGTAATAAGTACCTTGGATCAAAATTGTTTCTCTTTGCCAGACGTCTCCACAAAAATGCACTTGTAAAGTAACAAATGATTGTACAGCAGAAAGGAAGCTTTTGTGCAGCTTTCGCTCCGTTGACCTGGTTACCAGTAAGTGTTGCCAGGTTTAATAAACTCATCCATCCATGTTGTGGGATCAAATGGACTATATTAAATTTGTTTGGACTAAATCTTCCTAAATCCCTGGAACATTTGCAAAGACACTGATCATCAGATTATTTTTTGTGAAATTTTCTTAATATCTCTGTCAACCAAACTCCAAGCTCTAAGTTCTGAACCCATTTGGGAGCCACCTTAAGATGGCCCTTTGCACTATATTACCCAGTTTATCATTTACTTCTGGTATTGGCACTCAGTGATAAAATTGAACACAGATTGCTTTAAATTACTTTTCAAAAATGTTGAACGGTTTGCCAACGCAAAAGTGAAGCGGAGATTAACAGCGGTGGGAGTCACAGGTAGGTCTCAAGTTGTAACCTTCTGACTCCCTCCAAGTTTTTAAATTGGGCAGGCGTTGACGAAAACGTAAGTTTTATTTTCAACGTTAATTAAAACTGTTGCAGCCTGCTTACATCTTGAAAAATCTGACTGATATTTGGTACTTGGTGGCATAGAGTTGCACACAGGAGCAAGATTCATCGTGGCGACTTACTAGTTAATTCTCCTATACATATTACTAAGACAAAATCTCAGATATACAGATATCTCAGATATATACATATCAACCAAAAACCACAGAAAACTGTAATTGCCATACACTCGGATCAGTTCAGCAAAATTATTCACTACTCACACTCATGTCATGAGTAAGCTGACGTTACACCTGTAACACTTAAGCCATGAGTAGATAACTGGTTATACGACCCCAAATCAGTCATGGATTGTCTTTTACATTACGATATGTCTTCTCAATAACCTTCCCAATGACCTTATTATACCCTTGGCATAAAATTTGCGATGACAAAACCAAACACCAGAAAAACAATTTTTTGTCAGTCTCTGAAAACATTGGCATTGGAAGTATTGTGACATTTCCCCCAAACATTCATGCTGGACATTATGTTTTTTATGACTCATACAAACAGGAAGACCGGCATGTGGCGCTTTTGTATCCATGAAATAGGCTGGTTGTTTACAATTTAGCATGACGGCAAGGGGAAAGGTTTTGAAATCGACTGTGGAAAATGTGTAGTGAATCAAGTATGAAATCCTTCTGTGTTTGGCACCAAGTTAATCTCAAAAAGCAGCGTCTTACATTCAAAATGTGTGATTTTACATCTAAGTACGACAATATATCTCTTCATAAACACTATTAACACATTTGAATCAACAAAAACCAAACGTATGTTTAGATATCTTCTTGTTCTGATTGATTTTATTTTCAAAAACATTTCAGTTTACTTTCTAAATGGAACATTCAAGCACAGGACAAAAGACTATAAGATTATAAATCTCCCTTGCAGAAAAAACATCAGAATTTATTCACTTTACCCAGAAAGGTGCAAAAGTGGGTTCGACCTCCTGATTGGAGGTTGGAGCTGGTACCCAGTTTGCTATTTTTGGCACAACTTTTCATCCGAGGAATAGCTGTAACGCATTACTTTGTAAAAGAAGCATTGAGCGGTCTGATTATGTACATCAAGCCCTGAAACAATGCTGGTATTGTAAATGAGTCAGGCTGTGGCTGGTTCTCTTAGAACTGATTGATTTGGAAGAAAAAAGAGAAGTAGAGTTCTGTTGTTCAGAGTCAATCAATATTTCATGGATGATGGGTGGTGGAAAAATGCAATTTTGTCTCAAATGCATGAAGTATAAACAAGAAGTCAAGCAATGCGGAACTTTAAAAAATACTTTTAAAAAAATACAGAAAAAGGCTTAAAAACAGCATGTTTCATCCTGCCTTTTCTCACTCCCAATGCATCTAATATGGCACCCTAGTCGGGGGTCTTACACTCCTGAGTACGTCGCTGTAGTTAACCCTGTAGCGTCATTTCCCCTCTGGTGTTTTAGTATAAAGAGCAAGAAGTCAGGAGGTGTTCGAGGTTAGGGTTAGTGCCAAAGTGCTTCATATAGCAAACATAATAGAAAAACCGCCAGATTTAAAACATAGGTCTTTAATTTTCTTTTAAAAATATCACGAGAACTTGCCATTTTAATATCCAATGGCAGTAAGTTCCACAGTTTAGGGGCATAAAAACAGAAGGCCTTAATGATCTGACTGGAACATAAAATGAAAGAAAATCTTTAATGTAGGAAGAAATGAGGTCACTTAAAGCTTTTTAAACAAGAAAAATCAAATCAAATCAAATCTAAAAGTAACAGGTAGCCAGTGCAGTGTCTTAAGCATAGAATATCCTTGTTTTAGTTAAGACCATTGTCTGTATATAAAGATGGACGACATGAGAGCTCAAAAGTGAACCCAAAACATCTTGATCGCCCCCTGGTGGCTGGCTGCAGTATAGATCATAAACCCCTCCCCCTCCATATTAGCAGATGGGACATGGGCAAAAGTAAAAACTCAAAGTACACGTCAAACATATTTTTCCCAAAGATGGTTTCTGTCATTTTAGGTAGTTCTTACCACGCTGATGTATGTTCAAGTGTTAATTTTTCTGATCAGTTTTGACAGCTGGTCAGATTGACAGCTGAGTCCTGCTCGCAATTGAGTCGGATCACTACTGTGCAGACTCTGGCTCCAAATGACATCACAAGATGGCAGCGCTCGTATCATGGATATTTTGGCTTCATTTTGGCATCATCCATCTTTATTTATGTCAATGGTCCAGACTCTAGCTTCAGCATTCTGAACTAGCTGTAGGTTTTTTATCGACTTTTTAGGCAAACCATAAAATGGAATTGCAGTAGTCTATATGAGTAGCGCCAAATTCTTGCAGACCAAGGTGGCGATAGAGGGACCAAAGTTTCCTGACAATCCATCCAGTAGTTGTAGAAATATTTAAATATGATTGACCAACATTAGCATCCACAGAGAAAAATTAAGCCAAACAGCACTTTTATCTCCAGTCCTGCATTGTAAAATCACTTTCAACTGCTTCCTTTCCAAAATCCAAAAAAGCCACTAAATAACACAATGTAAAAACACACCACAGGGTCTATTTTGTTATGTCTGACCAAACACTTGATTGAACATCAAGTTCACTTTCAGACTCAAAAGTCCAGATTGTGAACAATCTGTTGAAGAAGGTTTCAGCAGATTGTTCAAAGTTGCTGACCCTCATCATGAAATTTCCTGCCATATAAAGCCACTGTTCCGTGACCATGCTTGGGCTGCTGTGAGAAAATATCATGCCAAGACAATGTTTCTGAGCAACAATGTTGTGATCTCTCAGCTCCTCGGGACTCGGTTTAAGTCCTATTTACAGTACATGGTAATGTTTTTGTCTTAATTAATAAAAAAACCCCTAAATATCTGTTTTGACTGCACCTGATAAATTTGTTAATCTTTCAGCTTTTAATGTTACTGGTCCAGTTGGGTTGTACAAATGAAAAATACCGAGATTAATATTGTGAATTATGATGATATCTGAAAATTCTGGATCACCAGCTCCCATGTGGGGAGTGTTTTCTCAGCAGCTGTCAAAAATAAACCACCAAAAATCAAGAAGATGTCGCATCAGGGCAGAAAATATTCCTCTCTTAGGTGTCGAGTGTCATTTCAAAGTGAGCAACAACGATGCGACTGCCAAGTGCAGCAAACCCCCTTCTGTTCCTTTTAAAACCTTAAAAAAACAAATCTGTGGAGAAACCAGGGTTAATGTAAACCATAGTAAAGTGAGAGTCAAACTCCACCTGTGGTTACATACTTTAAACTGCGCCTGGACCCTTCACTGGCAGTGCCTGACATTCTCCTGGAAAACGCCCAAAAGGAACAGAGTCGGGGCCAAACAGTGGGATCAAATTGAGGACTAGGCATTATGCGAAGGGTTCTGCAACATAATTCTTCATTTTGCACCCCAGTAACACATCTGGAGTGTCCTAAATCAGCTAAACACTGCATAAAAGGCATTGTTCCTTTTTATTTTACTCTTTACTTTTTTGCTTTAGTTCCCCTTCATTATAGGGTCAAGGGCGCAGATCTCATTAAGGTGTAGGGGGGGGGGGATTAAAATGAAATTTAGCCCAGGCTTATCGGCTTTGCCTAACAATGTTATATATAAGAAAGGTTGTTAAGACACTTTATTTTCCCATTATTTTGGTCGTCCGTCTGACACGACGTTACTGTAAATTAATTCCATTGTTGTGGCGAGCAGCTGACTGGTTGGATAGCTGTTTGTGCTGATTGGGAGCCGACAGAAGTAGAAAACAGGTTGGTTAACAAGTTCATTATTAGAAGGAAGCTCAGCTCAATTTCTGTGATGTTGATGGTGTGTAAAATGATGCTGCTAATGATTTTGATTATATTTTTTTTAATCATATCTACCTTGGCAAACTGTGTAGTTTTTGTTTATATGTGTTAAATAAATCTTATCTTGTATTTATGACTAGACATACGTTGCACTTGTGTCAGTACCCCCCACCCTAACTGTAGGCTTTTGTTTACATCTATGTCTTACTGCAAAACCAATTGCCCTTCAGGAACAAATAAAGTTGAAATTGAAAATACCCTCTGCTCCTGGAGGTTTTTCAAGTGGACATGCTGTTAAACCAAACTCCATTCTAAAAGTGGCTGTTTTATGGAAGGGCCATCAATTTTCACTGTTAAAACTATAGTTACACCATCACTAAGACTGTTTTCTGATTCACTAAGATGTACAGGCACAATCGGCACACATGTCGCTTAGTCCGTAACATCATTAACTAACCTTCGTTTGCATTGAGTGTCCAGGTCCCACATTTTACCATTTTCATCCTCTGTGGACGACCTGAAGCCACAGATCTCTTCTTTTACTGCCCTTCACTCTTTGGGGAAGTAAAGAAATTCATAGACTAAGTTTTATTTATTTTATTTTTTTTATTCAATGTGGAAAATGTGAAGCAGCAGCTTTCAGGCTTTTTGCCACTAGTTTTTCCCAATTTGGCGCCAGATCTTTTACAACGCTTTCACCCTAAAGCGGACGTGAATGTGACATATACCTGTTCTGCAATGGTTCATACCGCTGAGCAGGATACACAGGGGGGACATAAACAACACCTTCAAAAAGAGTTGTTTATATCAATTTTAAAAAAGTGGAGTCGGCTTCTGTTAAAGAAACACCAGAGTGTATGAAGGCTACGAAGATCTTTGTACAGGCTGGGGGGGTTGGAGGACAGATCAGCTTATTCGATTTGTAATTTGTATGGTTGCTTTGTATTTTTTGTCCTGTTTTTTTTTTTTTTGCTGACAAAAAGTGTCATAAAGTCAGCACTTGGAGCAACTTTTGACACCCAGGCAATTAATGTCAAACTGTCTGTTCAAAAACAGCCCCATTACATTACTGTAATTATCTCGAACCTCGAACATGAAGACAAAATACTTTTCTTTGGCGGTCTGGGGGTCAAAATGATTTGCATAATAACTCTCGTTGCTGCCTGAGGATATTCCCTGTGATGCAGAACCAGACAGAAAAGATTGCTCCTCTTGGTTGCATTGATTCTGACAGCTCTTTCAATGTTGAGTGGAAAGAACAATTTTCCTTCCTAGATATTATCCATTCCATTACAAGCTTCCTCAAATAGAGAGCTCAATGTACTACTGTTTGAGCAATGTTAAATTTCCAGCTAGTCTAAAAGTCTTTGACTATACAGTGAATGCACAGAACTTTTTGGCAGAGAGTAAACAAAAATGCCTGAAAATTTGTTTCCAGCTTCCAGCGTCGGCATGCACTGCTGAGAGAACGAGGTCATGTGAGGGGAGATGCTCCCAATTTTCCAAACTTGAGAGCTACCTGCACACACGATACGACCCTGTCAGGACTTCTGACGTGTACAAACCTGACAAAGCGTGTAATTGTTTTCCTCCTCCAGCTGAGCAGGTTGATAGTGTTGACAGGAGAATGGCAAACAGGAAAAACACTGTCTACATAAACAAATTAAAAATGGGGGCATCCGTGCTGAAAGGAAAAACGGAAAGAGGGAGCATGAAGCGCACTTTTGTGGCAAAGACAGTGTGTGTTTCCTTTTTCCATCTCAGTGTATGTATAAATAGAGCCTAAATACTTAATGAACCTTGAGATTTTGAGGCGTTTGTAGTCCAAAGGCAATATATATATATATATATATATATATATATATATATATATATATATATATATATATATATTTTTTCCACTGGCTCTTCCTCATCCTGCAGTAGCGTGGTTCCGCTGTGAGAATATATGACGAATATGAAACTTACACAAACAAGAAGACAATCAAATTACTGACTACAATTTATTATATTCTTCTTTTTTCTGCAGGACCTCCGGGAAAGCGAGGAAGAAGAGGCCGCAACGGAGAACCTGGTATGTACATTTGTGTGTGTGTGTGTGTGTGTGTGTGTGTGTGTGTGTGTGTGTGTGTGTGTGTGTGTGTGGAGGTAGGACATCAGCAAATCATGCCGCACTTACAATCATGTAAAAGGACACTGTATATCTTTGGAGACCAAAATAGGTTATAGATGTGTAATTTGTGGCCTGGTGGTTTCAGTGTTGACTTGAATTGTTTCAGTCTCAATGGAAACATGAGATTTTCACAGTAAAAACCTGGAGACAGTGCAGTGTGAGAAAGTAAAAGTGATGCACAAAGTGATGTCCTCGTCAGTTCAGGGGCCTCATCCTTCGAAGGACGCGGTCATCGTGGGCCGAACTGGCCATACAGGCAGTTTCCTGTTTACGTCAGCAGCTCTTCCTTCCTCACCCTTGCATCACAAAGTGCAGCTCCTGTTGCCTATCATCCTCAACAGCTGCAGTTGACTATCGTTGTAGTTTTTAACTTGGTTTTTAACATTTGTATTGTTGCTATTCGAGTTACTTAAAGCCAAATACTTATCATTTAAAAGACAATTCTTCCGGTCCTGTGAAGTGCGCCATAGTTCCTTCTTTGGAAAAAAGTTAAATTGTCACCAGTGCGCAATGAATCATGGGACAGGCTGGGCCTGGGAAAAGAAGGATGCATTTCTTGGCTGCATTTTAAGGAGCTTTACAAATGGGCCACGTGATCTCATGGGATGGCGTATGAACAGCATGTCACTTATTATTATTATTTCGAGTGTCATTTCACACATTTTAAGCTTTTTGCATGTCATTTTATGAATTTAGGCATGCAGGAAACGACAACATCAGGTGACTTTCGTCATGTGACATTTCTTGTCTTATTCACGACCTACAGTCGCAGTTTAGTTAAGTTAGGCAACAAAACAACTTGGTTAGGTTTAGGAAACAAAAACATCATAGTTTGGGTTAAAATCAGTTTAGTTATGTTACGTAGGTAACTTAAATTAGGTTACTTATGTGACGTAAATTCAAAACATTACGTATCTTAACTTGCATACAAGAATTAACAACAGTCAATAAAAACTTTCGGTCTCACGCGGGACGCTAACTCCGGTCTCCTGGGTGAAGATCCACTGCTTGTTTGAAGATGGACGACGTGTCTCCACAGTATCAAGTTCCCGCACATACACTTGCCCGGCCAATCTCGAGCAGGGCTCAGCTGTCAATCATGATGTTTCACCCTGTTTTTATAGCATTAAATAATTAATTAAAACCAAACTGATCAAAAAAATGAACACTTGAACATACATCAGCGTAAAATGACAGCTCTCATGTTGTCCATCTTTATATTCAGTCAATGGTTTGACCCATCCACCACCCCAACCTCCTCCAACTGCGGACTTTCTTGCTCTTTATACTACATCATCTTACAATGTTTTCTCTATTGCATTCACACCTAAAAAGAAAAGCCTAATGTGGATAGCGTTAAATGACACACGAAGAGGAAAAAAAATGCCTTTTGATAACACGGGAGCATTCGGTCTTCAGATGCAGCCTTCGAAGAATGCAGTCCCTGAATTGAGATACGGCTTCTAACCCTCCTTTGCTCATCCTACACATGACGTACTTATGTTCACTATGCACTATGTTTAGTGTATATCTCGGTTAACCTCGAAAAATTCGGCAACAAGTTGTCAATGCATTCAAGATCTCCAATCTCACGCGCTCCCTCCTAAGCTGATTCAACAAAGTTGGCCGAGCCGAGGCCTTGAGTATCGAAGGAAGAATTTGTCGCCACAAATTGAATTCACAGCGAGAACACCCACACTCTGCTCACCTGATAGTCAAAGTGATAATGGCCTCTGGAATCTGCTGTCGATTCCAAGTTGGAGCAGCAGAGCGCAGCCAGCGCTGTGGAGAAAGAAAAAAACTGCCCTTGTAAAAGAAATTAGAGACGGGCAAGCAAGGTCCCAATTTTAAGTGAAGTAGAATAAGAAGAGAGCAGTTTTGTTTCACAGCCTAAGAAACAAACACTGTGTCTGTGAGGGGAGGAATCAAAAATCCACTCATTACTTTTTAAAGTCACAGAAATCAAACCTAATCAGTTGAGGTTTGTTATTTGAGTATCAAAGATTCTATTACTTCCTTTTGTAAAAAATTGCCAAATGGATTTAAAGTCCTTTTGTGGCCATGTTCTACATTTTGAAATGTGGATCGATGTGGTGTGGCTCTCTTTTCTTTTTTTAAAATAATTAATAAAAATGCTAAAATAATCCAGCGTATGACTTGAAAGCTGAGGAATAAAAGAAAAAGAGAAATCAAACGACAGACAACAGTTCAATGTTCTGGTTTGCTGCAGGTCTTGAAAAACTGCCAAACTATGTTTATGCAGCGCTTAACTTTCCAATAAACATCCGCCGTGCCAGCGTTTTTCAAATGGCACCATTGTCCAAAGACAGTTTGTTTTCTCTCTCTCTTTCCACTCAGCCAGAGCAAATGTGGATGGCTTCCTCTTGACAAATGGAAACAAGCAAGCAATCATACCCACTCACAAAGTCTGGGCCAGAGTGACACAGTGGTCTGTTAAGGGCCGACAAAAGGGAACAATTGGGATGACAGGCCTTAACATTAGCCCAAATTACAGCACTAAACAAGGCTGAAGTATGTTGTCAAATCAGACACATTAGCTCAAGTTAGTCTACCTGAAATGGTGCCTGAGCTGCTGAAGTTAAACAGCAAGTTAACACCAGCTTTGTAGGGAGAAAGTAATTAAAAATGTTGGCACTTTTAATGCTCTAAAAGTCATTGTGCATATTAGCATGCAATTATAGCTCAGTTATTTCTGCTACATTTACTGTTCGGATATGTTGGCGAGCATAAACAAGTGGAAACAATATTCTTTGTGAAACTCACAGGGGCATTCAAAACAAATGTGGCACCAGTGTGTAGCATTATTGGAGCGCAGTGTCAAACTGTGTACCCGTCCCACAGGAGAAAAACTGAAGAAGAAAAAAAAAAAAACTTTGCAGAGATTATTTATGCGGCTGAAAAACCTTGATGGGTACAGGCGTGCTGCATTCTGCACTGTAAGCCTTCTGCAAATCCAATTTCCCTCTTTTAAGTTCTCAGCGCTGGTGGATGTTGAAGGGAAGAGATATTTAATTCATGATTCGCTTTAACCAGAAGTAACTAAGCCACAGCAAGTTTTCCCACAAATTCACGGTGAAGGCATTTTGCAGTTTACTGATCTACGAAGGCGAGGGGAAGCTTTTGCACAGACTTGGCAGAGAAAAAGAAATTATATTTACCTATGCATTAAAAATGAATGGGATACTTAATTAGGATCTGTTGTTTGTTTACTGGTAACGTATGGAAAGGAAAAGTGTGGCATGACAGTTTAGGACGAAGACATTTTTGTAGCAGTGAAAGCCACACTCTGAAATGGTTCTAGCAGGTGGTCAATGATGGAAAGTGAAGTTTCCTCCCATGTTTTCCTTTTCCTCATGAACCTGCCTTCACAAAAGGAGGAATTGATGCTCAAATTGTGCCAGTTGAGCAATTTAACCTTAACAGTGGTGCATCAGTGTCACAGTGTGAAGAAACGCAGCTCTTTCTTTGCAACGAAATGCCTGACTCTTCTTGAAAAACCTGACTTGACTCAACCTTCATGTCATGTTAGAGCATCTTCATCATGTGAGCAATGACATACCCAAGACTTCACAGTAAACATTCCAATCTCTGCAGAAGTAGGACTGAAATGACTCGTGTGAGAACAGAAAATGAAACTCTGACTGAGTGACTGACGCCAGAGCTTTTGAGAGTGGATTATGTCAGAGTATTTAATTTTACATGGATTATATTCCAGTAAAAGTCAAGCTTTGCATTAGTTCAGACAGGCCATGGAGGTCAAGCTCAGCTCACAGTCTCGGCTAAATCAGCTGATCTGAAGCCAGCCCACGTCAGCTGATGGCTCAACTGATTCTCTTCTATACATTCAATTGGCAAATCTCATACAGGGCGCACTATTTTAGCTGCTTTAACCTGCCTACTCTTCCTGCTTCCTCTGCAAGCCACTTTGCAACCCACCTCCACCCCAGCTCCTCCTTTTTATGTTATGTCTGACTTAATATAATTTCTGTTGTCATTCATGCCTGCTCTGTTCTGTACCCGGGGGGGTATTTGCTGCTGAGCTCCCTGCCTCAGGTGTGCTCTAGTCTGCTTTAGACTTTCCACGTAGGCACGTGGAAGGGCAGGGAGCTCCCAGAACAGAGCCATACCACCAAATATAACTTAATGCAAATGGTTATCTACATTTCTTTGACTGTAGTGGTCCTGACAGAAGTAAGGTTTGGTCTCACTAAAGCCATAAAATTTAAGAATTTAGAGGCTCATGCTTTTGAGATGGCTATTATTTGCTTTGCAGCATATTGCACGTTTTTTATTACAGAATTTCTTTGATATTCTATGATGGCTAGTTAAAAACTTTTCACTGAGCCGTTCGACACAGTGGGACATGTCAAAAAGCACACATTGGGGCCGGTTTATTAAAAGCTAAGTGGTCTACTGTAACTCAACAATCCATATAACAGGAAGTGAAGCCCAGCGAGCCTCAAATGCACTTAAATAGTCCAGCTGCTGGAGCGATTTCCCCTGGTCATGAAGAAGAACAGTTCAAGGACACTGGACTTGTTAAGACAAAAATTATGCTTTTTTCAAGGTTAAAGCAGCTGGATACCTTTTTTAAATAAGAACCTACAGACCTAAAATGATTTACAGGGTTCTGGGGAGCCCTGACGTGCTTTGGCACACAGTCCTTTGAGCAGCAGTAATTGGGAGAAAAAGACGAGTGCCACCTCACAAAAACATGGGGGGGATTTTTTAACAAGCCCGCAACCCCTTGTAGTCGTGAAATTAGAGCCACTTAGAAATGTAAAATGTGATCACCAGGCCTGGTACCCATTGTTGACCCAACTGCTTGGAAAATAGATAGGAATTGCCATTGCCAGTGAACGCATCACAAGAGATGCATCTTCTTTAAATGTTCCTTCCCAAAGAAATAATTCCCAGCAAGAGTCTAAGTTCCCGTCTTCGTTATTTGAATATGTGGTTTTTAGTAGAACATTGATGATCTGGGTCTGTTTGATCACTGATTGAAAACATACTTACGGAGTATTTTTTCCCCTTTTCTCTTTCAGGACCTCCTGTAAGTATGCCTGCTTCACATCTTCTCCAACTGTGATAGCCATGTGAAGGTAAAAAAAACTCAGTAAAACATGACTGCATGATGCAGTCCAGCTACAGCTTTATTCACTGTTTGACGTCTAGAACAATTTACATGAAAGGGAAATATTGGCATAACACCATAAGGTCACTTTAAATGATTAAACCTTTTGCACTACTCTCTTGTCTGTATGCTAAACCAGGGGTTCTCAACCTTTTGTAACTTAAGGCCCATTTCTGATTGTCAACAAATTTCTGAGGACCACCTTCCCAAATAAATGGCAGAAATATCTTAACCTGACCAAAAAATGGAAATAAAAAATAAATATAGGCCTATATATTGGACTGTGACAGGATTTCACCACATTTAACACACTTTTACACACTGTACATCAGTTATTCTTAAAAAAAAAACATTTTGTGCCAGTGCATCATGAGGGAACGTTAGCTAGCTGTGTCAGACGTTAACTAGCTGTGGCAGACATTAGCGAGCTGTGGCAGACGTTAACTAGTAGTGGCAGACATTAGCTAGCTGTGGCAGACGTTAGCAAGTAGTGGCAGATTTTAACTAGTAGTGGCAGACATTAGCTAGCTGTGGCAGACGTTAGCTAGTAGTGGCAGACATTAGCTAGCTGTGGCAGATGTTGGCTAGTAGTGGCATAACACAATTGTCTGGTGATATTAAAATGTAACTGGTTTAAATTGTGTATTTTAATTTGGCATTTTTATTCTTATTGTATATATTATATATTATATTATATTATTATTTTTGAGCACTTTTAGATATAAAAATATAACCATCTTTGTCAATTACAAAGCCCACTAGAGGATGTTCTGAGGCCCAACATAGTTGTGCTAAACAAGCTATGATGCTGCAGCCAGCAACTGGTTATCTTAGCTTAGCATACACACAGAAAACAGAAGGAAACCGCTGACTTAGCGCTGTCCTAACACCTCTAAAGTCTTGTCCTCATAATGAGGTCCCAGGCAGAGACTCTCACACAAGCCCCTGTAAAAACCACGAATTGTCATTTTTTTCAGTGAACTGAGCTTTAAAGGTTCTTAAAGGTGGATTTCATTATCTTTGGGCTAGCCATTTCCATTATCCTAAGCTAAGATGCTGCTTTGGTATGCAGATACTCTTTGCAAGAAAGCAAAAAGCATATTTCCAAAAATGTTGAAGTATGATGCCAAACACTGAACCGTGAATCAAAGCTGTGAAGCAAACAAAAACTTGATGTAAAAGACATCTGATTATGACAAATTTGCTACCAGAAATCTCAGTTGTACCTCACAGTCTGACTCTATTATTAAAATAATCTCTTTATCCCTGCATTCCCCTAATAGGGACCCTTTTCCCTGTCATTTGGGCAGTCTGGTTTGTAATATCCTTGCTACCAGCCTCCATCCCTGCCAGCTTTCTGTACTCAAACAGATTATCTCACCTCATTACGCTGCGGGATGATCACAGATTCACTCCGCTGAACAGATGGAAAACTTTCCCCCAAGATGAAGACAAACCCATACATACATAAGCACCGGGGTTTGTTGACAGTTCGCTGTATAACTGGGGCAAGCAGGCGCTGTATTAGTGCGCTCTCTTAAAATTATTTATAGTCCAGAGGCAAGTGTGATTGAATAGGTATAATAGCGTGTGCCGACTGGGCCGTAAAAGTTGTAAGTCAATCCTCAGCGCCTTCTCAGACACTCAGTCCTGGGGTTAAGTAAGTGCAGGTGGTCTCATTTCTCAGCCTCTCTGACCAGTCCTAACATCTGACAAATAAAATCATACTATGAGATGTCTCAAGAGCCGACTGAAGCCCTAGAAGTGTTGTCCCTGAAATTCGGGATTTGCCAGTAAATGTATGAAATGACTGTACTTTTGGGATTGTTCCTTTGAGTGTGACTAGCCCGTTCTCATCCCCAGCTTGTCAGACGTCGACATTTTGTCACGGCATCTTGCATCTCATCCAGATGCATAAGGTATACCCTTTGGCATCAGGCAGAGACCCACAAGAGTTTAATGTACCTGCACTATAAATCCGTCCACGTCAGTTTTAGATGACTTGAACACATGATGTTGTGCAACGTACTATCCAAAGCGAGAAAGTGCCAAGAGGGGTGGAGGTCGGGTTGAGTGGAAGGTCACACACAACTTTCACCCAGGATACCTTGTGTGTCAGGAGAAGACATGCGCCGCGCGAGCCTTTGTGCGTCGTCCAGAGACACTAAACGGAAGGCTTAGCATATCTGGACATGGACGCCATAGGGCCCATTGTGCGTCAAGGAAGACTTGGTGCATCAGCTATCGATGTCAAAGGGTACCTTTGTCCTGACACACTAGGTCTACCTTACTTTGGTTAAGTCTAGGCACAAAACATACTTGGTTAGGTGTAGGGAATGAGTGGTGATGTTTTGTTTCAAATGGTACGCAAACTCCAGTCTCCTGGGTGAAAGTCGTGTGCGTGACAGTAAATCCAGTGCACAAACAGTGAGTACCTGACAGTGTTCCAGTTTTGGCCAGCAAATAAGTCTCTGTTGAAGTCATTACAGGTAAGGGGTAGTATTGTAGGCAATGTGACCATATAGCACTAAACAAGGAAAAGGATATAATTTACTTTACAGACCAAAAAAACTGAAGTCTGGACAAATGACTGCATTTCTAAAAACAGAGTCTTCAAAAAATGCAGTGATCTGAGAATGACTCACCCAATGGTCACCAAATCTGTTTCAGAAATTTAAAAAAAGTCCCATGCCAGTATCTTAAAAATAAGACAGTATTAAGTGATCTCATGTGGTTTCTCATTCGGTATGCCCACCCAGGGGATTGTGCTGAATGCATTGCTATGAATATTCAACAGCTACCTCCAATAACTCTGGGAAGACTTTCTAAATTGTACACAGCCCTCTGAGCCAAACAAACCAACCAGTGCTGAAACCATCACAGATCCCTGTGACTTAATCATCACTCAGACGCTGATGAACGGACAAGGACCTGCGGTTGCAGAGACAGAGAGAGAATAAGTCTCCTCAATCAGGAACTCATCAGGAAAGATTCTCATTTGTGCCGTGAGATTGGCCTTTAGAAATGGAAAAGTGATTTGTTCTCTTCGTTTTTCCACCACTTGGGCTTTTGTTTCAGTTGTAACGTGATGTTTAGATGGATATCTCTTCCCTGTCTTCCAGGCAGATTGGAAAAATATTAAGAGAGACATGTTACAGATATGAGTCAAGGTGATCTCCAACTCTTGCAGCAATTACAAGAAGAATATTTTGCCTCTTCTTGCCACCAAAACCAAGTATTTTTTTATTGTACATAAAAGAAAAGTCTGACATGACAGTTGAGGCAAAAATTATCATGTCATTGCTTTTCATTTTTTAAATCTTCTTTCATCATCTTTCTGTGGCTCTTCAATGTTGTCCGTGTCAAAACATCAAACCCAAGTGCCCACCGCTGTGTGTGTGCACCATTTAGCACCTATCAAGCATAAAACACCATCCCTGAGGCTGCACTCAAGAACCCACACCACCGACTGGACTTTTTTAGCACAGACTGTACGCCATACTAAATTAAAATTACACAGACAGAGAAAGAAACTAGCCCTGCTTTGAATTCTGTTTGGAAGGAAGGGGAAATATTTGAAAATTATACCCACTGAGCATGCCTCTGCACCACACTGGAGTCTCAAGCCAGGAGAGTTATAGTACAGCACGTGAGCCCTTTCAATGTTAGGAATGGGGTAATAAAACTGGTTGTATGTCTGTGTCTGTATAGACGTTTTCAGCTCCCTGCCTCATCTTCTGAGATTCCAGCAGTGCAGGTTGAGGATGATCTGTCACAACGCATGAATTATGCAGGGGCGGCATAGGGATTAGAGGCAATGTCGGGGTGAAGCAGAGGAGCCCTCAACCCTTCATCCTTCATCTGTTATGCACCACACCTCCACACCTGTTAATAAAACATTCTAGCTGGACTTTGATCACTTTTGCCCTTCAGAAGTGGAGAAGGTGCCAGGTTATCTGAAGTGAGAGTTGAAGGAGGCTCCTCGCCCTGCTCTGGTGTTAATTTATGGTTTTTGCAATGTGGCATGTTGTGCCTTTAAAACAGAAGAAGCCCATTAACAGTTTCACATCAGAACAAGTGTGAAACTTTGCCCTGTGTGTGGTTCAGAGCAGAGTGCATGAGCACAGGCGCAGAGGATTTGACACTGGAGAGGACCACTGAAAAACTGCAACTGGATCTCTGACAGGACAGCATTGATTTGGGCTCATAAGGGCAGTGGTGTCAGAGCAAATGTATTGTCTGGATAATGTGGTCACTGGATGTGACGACATTAAAGTCGAGCTAAAATAAAAAATATCTTATTAACTGTTTTAAATCACATCCACGATCACATGGTGCCCCAATTTAACAATATAAGCCCAAAAAATTACAAAATAATCAAATTCTTTGTATTTTTATATCAAAATCAGATTTTTTTCCTTCCACTTCTAAATCTAAAGTCAACTAGTACCAACCATTTTCATCCAATAGTATCAGAACATCCACCCATCAATCAAACGTAAATATCAGAGCTAGCTTAATATTTCATGTCAGAAGGTTGCATCCGGAGCAGAGTGTTTCTGGGGGCGGTTCTGATTACTGTACAAAACAACTTTATTCACTGATTTTGGTCAAACTGGATCATATTTTACGGAGAAAATATTTTGGTCTTCGCTCTGATGTCCTCTGCTGCTCTGCCTGAACTCTCGCTGATTTCCTGATGAACAGATGGCTTTACTTGTTGCTGAAGAAACCCCTAACTGATGCTAACTGTACTGGGCTCAGGAGCCGGTGAACACGGCCGTGTGGAGACTGGACATCAACCAGAGACAAACTGAGGCCAGTTTGATGACCGGGAATCCCGTGGTTTGCAGAGTTTCCTTGAGGACAATTAATATGACTTGTTCTAGCTGCTGTTAGACAGTTACCACTAGCTTGGTTAGCCATGCAGAGGACTCATAGCTAACTCGGCCCCAGGAGCAAAACCTGGCAGGAAAACCAGCTTGGTACTGTATTTCCTGTTGTCAAACTGGCCTCCTTCGGGCGTCCGTGTGTTGTCGGATGCTGTGTTTGGTCACACTCAGATCATGTTTGGAAAATCCTTTAACATTTAATCGGCCATGTTCACTGGGAGCTCCCAGTCTGACAGAGTCAGCTAGTTGGACATCTAGCTGCATGGCGGGGGGCGTACGTACATTCAGCGCTAACGCTATTGGTTACTTTAAAAAGTCCCTCCCTACCGGTAGAGGAAATATGTAAATATGTGGAAAAAAATAGAACTCTGCCCTCCGTCTCATGTGGAGTTTGATCTTTTAGATGTCCGTGCTCTGCTCATGATGTTCCCATCAACAGCACTTATCTGTCATCGATTGACGTGAGGCAGTGCTCAGGTCAACTGTGAGGTTTACTCCCGGTGATTTGAAGCAGTCAATAGTGCACTTTGGCTGGCTGAGCAGACTGAATACTCACAGGGGAAACTGACTGTCACGACTTTACTATTATTGGAGAATTAGTACAGTATGAATGTTGTGCTCGCAGTTTGAGAAAAAGCCCCACAGCTTTTTGATTGAGAAGCATTTTCCTCCAACTCATACCATCAAATGAATATAAAAGTAGACCTGCCACAATGTGGTTCTAATTGAATCAACAGAAGAAGTGAAATAAATACTTTTCCAACTATTCAAAGTTTCATATCCACGACAAGAATTTTGTGGGTTGGAATTTTTCTTACGTATTGTGCTGAAATAAATTTTGACTATGATATTTGGATTTTTATGCCAACAATTTGCTTGAAGCTGTTTAAATGTTCCCCCTCCTCAGGAATGATGAAAAGTCAAAATCTTCTTCATGTGTGATTTTTCTTCCCGACACAATCTCTCACTTACAAGTCACACTATCGCTTTCAGTTTCCTCCATGGCGTCCCAGCTTTCACAAGAACACATAACAACCATCACGCACACACGCTCACAAACACATACACACACATTTAAGTCATTTTATGCTGGCTAATTGTGATACATTGTGGATATGGGAACCAGATGCCATTCCCAAGTCAGTTTTCCAGTGCGGTTTTCCTATCCCTGCCTAACCTCTGCGTCCAGATTCCCCCGACGAGCACCAGCCACTTATGGTCGTCTGTTCCTGCCTATTCAGCTCTGATTATTCACATCTCTGTCCACCATTAGTTTCCCGCCTCAAAAATAAAAAAAAATCCCCCGGGGCCCAAGGTAATATGATTGAGGCTTCCCATGCAGAACTAACAGATGGAGGTGTAGATATATGTTTTTACTGGATGTCTTAAACTCTGGTTTGAAACTGAGTCGATTTCACCTCCAGATATTGGGGAGCTTTAGATGTACTGATAGGTGGAATTTGCCATCTTTGGACAGCTAGCTGTTTCCCCTTACTTTCAAATTGCAAAGCTAAGCTAACTGGCTGCTAGTTGTAGTGACTGAACAAATATGCAAAATCTTTTGATTGGCTAGAGAAGAGTGTGGCAGGTTGTGATTGGAGGAAGAGGAAAATGAGCTAGTGAAGCTAAGAGGGCATGCGCAAGGAGATAGTCTTCTTGACGGAACTTTCAGTAAGCTCCATTAATCTTCTCAGCAACTCAACTCGAATGAGCATGTTTGCTCAAATTTCAAATTAGTCCTTTAAGTCAGCCAGGTTAAACTGAATCCAGGCTGTTGTGATAGCTACAATTTTTTAGTTTACACTTTACTGTGTGAGGTGCGTAAGCCAGTAAGAGTTTAGTCCTTTCAAACCCTTTACTTTGGCCGTCTTCCCACTTCAGCAGTGAGCAGTGCTCCTCACCTGCCCCCCTCTCCACTTACTTGTTCCCTGTCAACACTTGGTGCCTGGAGGATTGCTTTGCTTAACTTCCTGCGTACACACATGTTTATTAATAATGTGTAGCTGTGTGAGAAAAGCGTTTGCCCATAAAGAAGTGGCTGTTAAAGTGGTAGTTGTTGGCCTGTGCTCTCAGAGATGCCAGTGCCCCAGGGTGAGATGATTGGATCCATGTGGCCGGCGTTTTGGGCTGTTGGCCCAGGTTGAGGATATGAGCTCCATTTGATGGATTGATTTCCTGGACCTCGATGCATTTAAGAGGTCACCGTGATGAAAACTAATTCAGCCTAGTCCAGGAAGAGGTTACAATACACATTCCCTGTTCCTGACTTTTTTGTGTCTTGTTGGATTAGGTGGATTGCTTCACAAGATTGTACCAGCAGCTTGCAGCCAAAGCCGCAAGAATTACTTGAGTCATGTCAACAACAGCTAAAGCTAAAGCCAGTTCCTCGCTTCGCGTTGCACTGTCAGGCATACAAGGTTTCATCCATCATGTTCTGAGTAAATTATAGGGAAGTAGGAATGTGAAGAATGGATATTCAGTGTCTTGACTTTAATATGAGACAGTGTGAAATTAGGCTGACAGAAGTTTCAGCTTGTGAGTTGGTGTGACCTGATAATTATTGTGTGTTATTAGGTTGAACTATTTCACTTTGTTGATAACAGACACCTCATCCTATGAAGAACAATAGAAATAGGTACTCAATCAGTCTCTCAAACAAATGTGTAATCATATCATTACATAATTTTTTGGCATTAAATCTGATACCAAACTCAGCTCCATACTGAACAACAGCTGATGACCAGAACTGTAGGATTAAAATAAAACATCTGCATTAAAAACAAACTATTTGATATACTATATTGTATTTATTGTTATGCTTAATTGCAGGTTACCATCACGAACTCTCGGATCAGCAGAATATTGTGAAACAGGCAGGAAACTGGATTGCATTGCCCACGTACTTGCATGCATTTGTAAAAACTTTTGCTAAAAACTTAACATGATACTTGAAAAGTTCATCTCACTTTCAACGCCATTTCAACGATCTTTTGATGACCCCCCACCCCCAGAGAATGCCACCACCTCTTATCACAAAGGAGGAACCCCATTCACTCTTATGGAAGTTAATCAGTGGTGGCGCACAAAAAGAAGACAGTTACAGAGAGTATATGCACAAGAGCAGGGATGTACAAAGTGGGGCCTGCAGGCCGAAGTTAGCCCACCATAAGGTTAAATTTGGCCTGTCAGATGTTTATAGCCACTAAACATTAAAACATTTATTTACAAAAATAATTTAAATAATTATGTTGTTTTAATATGTAGGATCTATTGACTGTATATCAAAATGACCAACATGAGAACTCCTCAAAAGTGACGCCAAAACATCTGGACCGCCCCCTGGTGGCTGGCTGCAGTATAGGTCAAAAGCCCCTCCCTCCCATGTTAGCAGATGGGACATGGGCCAAACTAAAAACTCAAAGTTTATGTCAAATAACTTTTTCCCAAAGATGGTTTCTGTCATTTTAGGTAGTTCTTGTTCAAGTGTTCGCAATTGGGCAGGCGGGTGTATGGGCAGGAACTTGATTCCGTGGCTCCACCGTCCGGTCACTACTGCGCAGACTCTGGCTCCAAATGACGTCACCAGTGCAAGATAGCAGTGCTCGTATCCCGGATATTTTGGCTTCATTTTTGTACAGTGGGAGGAAGTGGAGACGCCTTGTCCATTTTTATTTATGCCAATAGTAGGATCCCTAATTATTAATTTCATGATTAAAGCACAGTGGGAAGATTGACAAAGTCAAGTCAGAAGTCAGTCAATTAAGGGAACTTGGGATCCTAGTACCATTTTGCATTTTAACAATACAATGCAATAGGTGTTTGTGTTTGGCCCATGTCCTACCATTAAGTTTAAAATTTGACCCGCCAAGAGAAAAAGTTTGGGCACCCCTGCACCAGAGAGCTCCACCAGCCAAGCAACTAACTTCTGGTTTAGCCCTTTGCTAACTTAAATGGGGATAAAATTATTTAATCATGTGGCTCTTCAAAAGTTTCCAAATGTTATGGGACCAAATAGATCAAATTCTGATAGTGAAACAAACCATTTTGCATTTTGCAGCAACTTTAACAATGTAAACTTTTGGAAAAATCTTTTTGGGCGAGTATGCATCATGTGACGTTGTCATTTCAAGATTTGGCCAGTACGTCAAATTTGATGTTCTTGTGGGCTTTTTTTTTCAATGTCCATCCTTTGGGCAACTGAGAAATCTCAAATTTCATCCACTGACAAAACTTGAACATGGGCTTAAAATCAAAATTACTTTTTCATGTGAATTAGAAACATTTAACTGCCCAGACAAGTCATATCAAAGTTTTTAATTCTTTACAGGAAATTGAAGACATATCCTTTTGATCTGGCCTTTGATTTAGAGTAATTTTATACAGTAGCTTTAGCTTTTAAGTTTTAAACATTGGTTTACATTTTTTTTAAATCTCTGGTGTTTTAAATTTTATTTTACTTTCATTGATCTTTAACATTTTAATGTTTCATTGTTGTTGTTTTTTATTCCTGACGAAGCATCATTACCTGACGACCTGGGATGAGAAGGGGTTAGTGAAGCACTTTGGGCTCCATGATTGCATGAATGGTGCTCTATAAATAAAGTTGAAATTAAATAAAAATGGAGATAATATACCACCCTGCGTAATCCTATTACTGAAAATAGTCAAATACAGTATGTACCTCCTCCATTCTGCACATTCTGACAGGAAATTGAGACTTAAATACTCTAAATAGATGTTTAGGTACTCCATTCACACTTCTTAAAACTGTTTTCCTTAATTGATCCAATGAAAAGCCACAGAAGGATCATATAACACATAATTTATGGAGCAGAAAATATGCAACTAGAGGAACTGCATCATCCACTGCACGGTGGGATTTGGTAAATATGTTTGAAACTACAGGGATCAACACAAGCACAATAAAAAATAAATTCTGATACTGCTCCTTCCATACAATCGAAGACGGATGCCAAGAAAACCTAGTTGTGCAATATTTTCACGTCTTGATATTCAGCATTGAAAGAGCCATATATGGAGTGTACCTCTGGGCCAGGGTCATTTTATTGAACACCATTTACTCTTTCCTTGTAATATGAAGTGAAGTAACTCACATGGTCATATTTGATGGCAGTGTGTTCATGTTGCTTGTGGGTTTGGCCCCATTTCTCTTTGCCATTTTATATTTCCCTGCAAACCTCTCAGTATTTCTCCCCCACTCTGGTTTAAAGGTGGCAGGGGTTTCCACTTTTTTTTTTTTCATACTAACAGCTCATTCAGGCCATTTCAGGAGACAGTGGTCATGGTTTGGCTTAGAACGAGAAGCTACACATGCATCTGGATAGAGAAAAGCTTAATCCTGATCCAGTGGTCCACCATAAACTTTACAATATCGCGCTCGCAGGACATTCTGTTACAAATCATGATGAAAGCTTGACATGAGTTTGCCCAGCACTAAGCAGTAGAAGATGTGAGGCTTACCATCAACGTGAAATGTGTCATTTTCAATAAGTGGATATAGTGCTTCTGCTTTGGGGCAATTGCATTCTGTTCAGCGTTGCACATATAAAAGACATATTTATTATTTTTGAAGTCAGTTACAGGGCCTATTCTCTAAAGAGACTCTCTGGGTAATGAAATATTGTCAGACTATAAACGAAATTCAGAACAAGTCCAACATGTTTAGCAATTTGTGCAATCAAATATGAATCAAAATTTTGTTACTGTCGCGTATTTCTCACCTCATGTTTCTCACATTTTAGTGTACTGTTGTACCGCCATGTTGAAAACGGACATGGTGAGGACAGAGAGGACCTCTCATGCACTAACATGCACACACGGCCAGCCGGGCTACCAAAACAAAAGCAAACAGAGAAGTTCAGATTACAACACACACAGGCAGTGTGACATCGTTCTCTGTTCAGGACACAAACTTTACCTTTACATAGAAAATAGATGTTTGCTGCTATATTAATGTTCAAAATTTAAGGTTTGTAAGTTAATTTTTTCATCTACCACTCTGCAAGAAATGTCAAACTATTCCTTTAAAGAACATTATACATAGTTTACAATTTTTAAGATATGCCGTGGTGTTAAAGGCACTGTAGATGTACAGGGTGTATCATGTTTGATCAAACAGGAGCAGCCTGATGAGCGCCTGTTGAATGGCTGCTTTTGAAACGGAGCCTGAGCAGAAGCAGTAAAAAGATGTGAAAACACACAGGTGCTGATTTGAAACCTTCCTCGGGGCAGACTGAAGCCACTAAGCTGACAGACACCTGCTGCAGTTCTACTATCGTACAGTTTGTTCCTTTGAAATAGTCTTTGCAGGAGAGCTGCTTAATAGTCTTTTTTTAAAGACCCTCACTGTACTGGCCTAAAGCTTTTTAAAAAGCTGCTGTCTGACTAAGTGATGTGCAAATGATGGGTTGTATAATGAGCAGGTGCAGACTGTGTAGCAAAATCATTTCCACATGCTTTTATGACCAGATGGAGGAGTAAAATGAACAGATTTTGGGGCAAAAAACAGCACTTTGTACCAGTAAATGCTGCTGAGTGTAGCTACCAAATATTTTTTTGTGATTAATACAGTTCAACAGGCATGATAGGATTATCAAAAGATGCTACTTCAAAATGAAAACATTAACATCACTAGTCGTATCAGGCTTCAATGCCGGATAGAATTACTTGTCCCCAAGTATCTGTAGTTACTTGGGAAGGTATGTACTAGTGACTAGTAAACTACTAGTTTAAAAAAAAGAAGTTGGAATTACAATTTGATAGCTGTAGCACCTGAACACCACATGTGTGAAAACTAAGGCAAGCAAAGTTAAAACAATGAGCCAAAAGTGAGGGATAACTGATTAACATAGCTAGGTAATAATAGCTAATAGCTGAAAGTAACTGACTGTAACAGAAAAACTCGTTAGCTGATGAATGGCTACAATTAGCTCAAATTAATGGAAAAACAAATACAATAGTCAGCTAAAAATAATGAATTGTTGAAATAATTGGTGGTGTTGAGGAAGGGGTTTACCTTTTAGGCCAACATATTCTCATGCCAGGCTGTCACATACCAACATTTTTTCATGCGCCCCTCGTGCAAGGTACCCTTTGGTGTCGCCGGCCGACGAGCTAAGCCTTCCCTTTAGCATCTTTTGGTGACACGCAAAGGCTCGCGGCCCGTGCATCTTATCCTGATGCACAAGGTCTACATTACTTTGGTTTAGTTCAGGCACAAAAACTATGTGGTTAGGTTTAGAAAATGACTGGTGACACTCGAACGAGACGCAAACTTCGGTCTCCTGGGTAAAAGTTGTGTGTGACCCTCCACTCAACCCTGACCTCCACCCCTTTTGGCTTATTTCACTTTGGAAAGTACGTCGCGCTATGTCATCTGTTCAAGTCTTCTGAAACTCACGCTGATGGCTTTACATTGCAGGTACATTAAACCCTTGTTTGGTCTTGGATGAGACACGAGAGGCCGTGACAAAACGTCGATATCTGACGGCTGGGGATCAGAACGGGCTGTGTGGGTGAACGTCAAAAAGTTTTGGAACCACTGAGTTAGTTAATCAAACCTATATGTAGAGATCCAGCTAACACCTGTGATGTCATTTCTCTGAATAATTCCTTCACAAACAAAATAAAGACATGCCCAAATTGGAAACTTTTCATTTCAGTCCAAAAACGTATGCTGTCCTGTCAATTATCCCAGTAATTTGTTGTGCCAATTATTTGTATTTTTCAGAGCCAGATACAATACACTTGGCAGGCCGTTTAAAAAGCTGCAGTGGATATATTTGTGGATTTCTTTGTTGCAGCCGTTCACATGTGTGCAGTAACAGCTCAATAGCCTTGTTTTGCCCAAATGTAATTTTCCCTCACAACACCCTGGATGGATTTTCTATAGGTGCCTTCCATTTTGAAGAACATGCTGGAAACTTATTAGACTCTCTGGAATGCCTCTACATCATTATAAAAGTCACATTTGATTCCAATATGTTGCCACTGCAATCGGAAACAATTTCATAATGACGCATTTAATGTTTACAAGTTTATTGTGGCTCTTTGGAAGGCCATTCGAGTAAGCAGCAGGTCCAACCTCCTTAGATGTGTGTGTATTAAAGCTGTTTTTCCCATCAGCATTTGCCTGGGATTGTTGCAGTGGCCTCATATTTGAAGAGCTGGGACAATGCAAGCTTGCCGCACAGGTTCACAACCTCATGGCTGAGGCAAACTGGGCCTAGTGCAGATTTAGTTAGGACCACATGCACGCTACTTTACATAAACATAAAGCCATGAATTGTTAATTATGCATCAGAAATAATGTCCGTAGGCACTGAGCAGTGTGGTAGAAATTGGCAGCGGGGAAACTGGACTACCTCTGGAGCGTTTCAGTTTTAGACTGTGCAGTGGAAGCCTGTCTGCTATTCTGGGTCACCCGTCCATGGACTCACAGGAACCGTGTCCAAACATGGGTTTTATACTAATGTCATCAATCTCTGGATTAGTGTCAGTGCACTTTCCTCTATGTGTCTGCTATATCTTTGGAAATCACAGTATTAGCCTGGAAAAGTAGTTTGTATAATAGTTGTATGTGACAACTGAACAACATGTTCTTTTTTATCATTTACAAGAAATCAGTGACAATGATAGAAGTGATGCAGTGACAGTTTTCAGATCAGTTCTCAAATATTAACTTCATCTAAGAACTAGAAAAATACTTTGATCTAACTTGATACTTGCTTTTCATGTGAAATACAGATATGTATCAGTGCCACAGCTTTATCCAAAAGCACAACCTCAGCATACAGGCTTTCAACTTGATCAGTGAAAATGGTGTGCTGTTTTTTTTAGCACAAGCTCATTGGGTTCCATCATATGGATGCACACCTCATTGTCAAATCCTCTACTTTGCCCACCATCTTTTCCAGAGCCCACCCAGGAGCCCCTGCCTGCAGACTGACAGAAGTTGGATTCAAAAACTGCTTCACTAAAACTGGAAAAAAAAAAAGGAAGGGAAAAAAGTGTTCCCCTTGTTCAGGGCACATTTTTACAATGTGCTCGCCAATGCTTGGTTTGAGATTGCTGGATTTGATCCTCTAAGTAAACATGGACTTGATTTGGGCCCGTTCTCGGTTCTAATTGTGTGTTTGTATAAGCTCTGCTGTCTACAATGCATAACGTACCCGTTCCCACTCTGTGACAGGCCATTTTAATCAAATGCTGAAACACTGAGATGTCAAAAAGCAACCCGATGTTAGTTTCATCAAAACTCAATTTGTTAATCTTTTGACTTTTGCCTTCTCCCTCTAAGTTCAGGATGTTCAAGTCTTGTTAAGCAGCTCTGTTTGTTTATTGGCTAACATGATTGGTCACACTGGTTTTACAGTTGTTGTAGTGTCTTACCCATGTGTCATGGCAATAGGACTACAAATGGCTGACATGGACCATAATTTGTAATTTTTTTTTGATTCATGAACAAAAGTTTGAACAACCTTTCTTTTCTTTTCGTAGGGCCCTCCTGGTCTGAAGGGTGAAAAGGTGAGGAATTTTATATTCTGTTTGATATACAGTATTAAGTTAGTTAAAAGATTGACACTACTCTCATAACTGTTAGAGCTAGAACCTGGTTAGCTTAGCTTAGCACAAAGACTGGAAGCAGAGGGAAACAGCTAGCGGAGGTAACAAAATCTGTCTAGCTCGAGTAGCTTTTTCCTTCTACAGTCTTTATGCTAAGATAACTGGCTGCTGGCTACAGATTCATATTTATTTACTATTTTCTCATATCATTCTCAGTAAGCAAAAATAGTTATTTCCCAATATGCCAAACACTAAAAAAGTCTTTAAAGACCCTCTCCACTCAAAAATTTGTTTTTCCTATGTTTACACCCACTAAAATTTCTGACCTGGACTGTACTGACTTTTATCTTATCTAGTTTGTCACTAGAAAAGTGTTTTCACATTCCTCTACTGAAGGGGGAGATGTCTGTGCACTTCCTAAAAGTATGAGATTCAAACCGGGCGAGTTAGATTTGGTACGTCACAAATACGAAAGCGAATCGTTGTCTAATTAGCAAATACTACTACTGCCAATGAGCCAGTTCCCAGGCAAACTTGGTTGGCTATCAAGATGTGAACACACTGCAACATCATAGCAGATATTATTTTACGTTTCATAACCGCTAACACTGTGTCAGCCACTGCTAGTTCCAAGCTAACAAACAACATAAACAAAAGATGCTAACTACACTTAGCATTCTGATAGCTAGTCACTGATTTTGATGCACAACAGACTCGTCATCTGAGTCCGAGTCTGACTGAGGCTCAAACATGTAACGTTATGGCTGAAACGCTCCCATGTTTCCTCTAACACTAGCTATCTTGATGCTCACTGATCTTTTCATGGTCAACCTAGTGCAAACAGCGGTGGTGGGCGCACAGCAAGGCCTGTGATTCATAGTTGGTCATAGCAGAGTATTTTTATATACTTTAGAACGTGTCTGGAGGAGAACTTCCACAATATCCACATTGTCATTTCGCATTTGTGGTAATAATTCAAGTCATCCTCCTGACCTTAAGCCTCAGAGTCTGAATATTGAAATTCTCCTGTTGTGAACAAATCCACAGCATGGAACTGTAATGACTGAATTGGAGCCCCTTAAATGCCTCGCTGAGCATTCCTCCATAAAACAGCAGTGAAGCATACAAAACAACCGCACTGTCTCTTTATACGTCTGCAGGACTCTGGGACAAATGTGTGTGAAAGACTGAAACCACGAGTTCCCTTAATTCACACTAACATTGATGAAGTCCCTCTTTTAATGGAAACCAATAACTTAAAGTGCATGCTTCGACGATGCTACTGGGGAACATTTGTGCTGTTTTACAGGCCAACATTGAATAGATTAAGTATTTATTCATATTTCATATGAACATATGAACTTGGGCATTTATCAATTTCAAGTAACATGTGGTGTGGAATGACTTTGATTATTTGCGCTGGTCGATGTCATGAATCAACCCTTGGAGAAGAAAATTGAACCCATAAGAATAACAAATCCATATTCATGCCTCGTGTGAACCACTTAATCTGCAGTTTAATGAAATGAGAAACAACTGTGAGCGTTCCTCCCACCCAAGATGAATGCAGAGTGCATCAGTGTGGCCATTCACAACTGTATTCCCATTAAAACAGGTTTTTGGAATGACTGCGCAGAGAAAAATTACAATAATTTCCGAGAGCTATTTTATTTGAAACTACTCAGGCGTTACGTTGAAGTTTGTTTGAGCAAAATTCCCATCCATGTGTGATAACTTTTTTGGCTCATTTTTACTTCTGTGGCTAACTCCGCCAACAGGAGAGTGGGATGCATCAAGTGAGATGTTCAGTTATCCGATTCCAGACGGATTAAGGTTATAATTCATCAGTCCAACGTTTGGTCGTCCTTCAGTTGTTTTAAACAAAAGTGCACTTTTGGTTGAGTTTCACTCTAATGTGATAAACCCACACTCTTCTGCAAACAGGTTGATTTGTTTTCTCCTTCAGGAATGTGCTCCGTCCACTGAGATCTGTCTCACCCCAAAAAAGGCAGAAAGCCAAAGATGTCTGGGGCATAAAATCTGGCCTGGCGGGGGGGGGGGGGGGGGGGGGGGGGGGGGGGGGGG